>CANJKZ010000430.1:232500-517500 GCA_947471745.1 Closterium sp. Naga37s-1
CCAACTGCAGGTTGCACTGCCAGAAAGAGCAGTGTGTCCGCCAGCTGTGCAAGTCCACAGCCAGGGAAGAGAAGGCACCATGATCCGTTCAATTCTGGCATGTCTTTTGGTCTGTGAACCACACCGCAACCCGGCAGCCTGTCAGGGGGAGAGGAGGTGTTGGGTGTCTCTCTCTCTCTCTCTCTCTCTCTCTCTCTCTCTCTCTCTCTCTCTCTCTCTCTCTCTCTCTCTCTCTCTCTCTCTCAAGCGGTCCTTCATTGATAGTATGTAGGGTACAGGCACAGCATGTGAGAATTAGCCATCCTAGCATGCAGTCTAGCTAACAGGCTAGCAAGCAGGCAATCAAGCAAGCAAGCAACAACCCGTACCCATCCTGCTAGTTGGCTCGGCTAGCCAAAGCCTACTGAGTGCCTATCACCCTGGCAACGCTGCCCAGGGTCCCCTCTGCTCCAGTCCGCGGAGGGCATTGGTCTGTGCCCGTTGGAGGCGCACGCTCCAGCGCTGGCGGTATTTCGTCAGCAGCTTGGCGGCCTCGTAGGAGGTGGGTGTTGCGTTGAAGCGCAGCTTTGCCGCCAGCTCCGCACACTGCCGCAGGTACGCCATCACCCCCGGCGAGGGGTAGCCATACGTCTCGACTGCTAGGGCGTGAAAGCCCACCCACTCGTTCCGGCACGCGTATTTTTCCTCCTTCTTGACTTCTACCGCCATAGCCGCCCACCCAGGTGCTCGGTTGCAGTGCAAGTCCTGGTGGGACACGGGGTCTGTCACGGTCACGTCACACATCCACAGCTCTCCCGTCAGGGGATGACGGATGGTGGCATCCGCCTTTAGGTTCTCAACGAGAGAGTAAACGCAGGTTTCTTTGTGCACCGTGAAGCCCGCCTCTGCCCCTATCTTGGCTATCTCGTACCGAAGAGCGTGGTGAGTAGCAATCCTCCCTCACCCTTTCTCGCAGCGCATGAGGTGGTTAGGGAGGCGGTCGTCCGGGAAGGTGGTGCGGTATCGGCAGTCACGGCGCCTAGGCACGGGTAGGGGGAGGCTTAGGCGGAAGGCAGCTGCAGTTGAGAGCTGAGAGGGTCCCATCCGCAGCGAGGGGATGAGGGGTAACGCCAGCAGCCAGCCCCCTGCTCCAGGGCCCATCACCGACTTCATCCGCTGGGCGTGGCCAGAGAGGGGATTGGGGCGCATCCGCCTCGCTTCATTCATGACCCTCAGGAAGCGGCAGGTGTGAACCGCCAACGCGAGGGACTGCTGCAGCTTAAGGCCTTTGGGATCCGCCTTCCCAGCCTGGAGGGCCTCCAGAGCCTCTGGAGGAAGGGCTGCCTCTGCCGCTGAGAGGCGTGCTGGAAGGGCGTGAGTGGAGCTGGGGGTGGGGTCCATTAGGGGGAGGAGGGCGGCTACATCGGGGTGTAATGTGTCGGTCAGAGAGTGCAGGAGGTGGGAGGCGCCAACCACCGACGCGAGGTAGGCGTAGCTCCCTTCAACGGCGGGGTCGGGCCCTCCAACAAGGGAGGATTAGGAGCAGCAGGAGAGGAGGCGAATGGCGGAGGCAAAGGCAACAGGCACGACTCTTGCCTCTCCGCGACGACGCCCTACGAACCACTTCACTCCCCCCCTGCAAGCACCCCCTGGCACCTACCACTTCTCATCCTTGGCAGAGCCTGCCGCTCCTGCGCCACACATTCACCCTGCCACTCCTGCGCCACACATTCACCCTGCTGCGGCCCGTGCTCAGACTTGAGACGTTGCTGCTCCAGCTTGTTGGTTGTCTGCTACTGATACCTGCAATAACAAGGGACTGTGGCTTGTGAGTCAGGCCCAATCCAACCAGGTGCGAGATTTCAGAGGAGAAAGTAGTGAAGCACATGCAATACAAGTGATGGGCCCTTGGCATCAGGAAAGGCAAAGCGATCAGAGGAGAAAAGCCAAGACGGCTGTTGCTACTCCTGATTCAAGTCACCAGCGCTGCTCCACTCACTATCGTTTCTGCTGTGTCCCGGGCATGAACGAGACCCACACACTTGTCACTTCCTGTCCCCTCCCTCTTATCTCCCATCTCACAGGCAATGAGGCACACACACGCAAAGGGAGAAAAGCACGCAGACATAAGTGGCACAACAAGGGAGGATTAGGAGCAGCAGGAGAGGAGGCGAGTGGCAAAGACAAGAACAAGAGACAGGACTCTTGCCTCTGCACATCGACTCACTACGACTCAACTAACTGCCCCCCCTGCAAGCACCCCCTGGCACGTACCACTCCTGCACCGTGCCTTCACTTCAGGCGTGCTGCTCCGAGCCATGCCTTCACTTCAGACGTGATACTCTAGGTTGCTCCCCTTTCTCCCCTTTCTCCTCGCAGGACAGTCGTCTCTCGTGCAAGCCAGCAACGGCAGCGGTGTCGATTCCCGTCCACTTGCTGACATTCCCATCTGTCTTGCAGGCCGTGAGGCACACACACACATGGGGAGAGAGGCAGCCACAAAGAAAGTATGCAACAAGGGAGAGTGGTGCGGGCAAGGACAAAAGACACGAATCTTGCCTCTGCGCGGCGACGCTCTATGACTCACTATACTGCCCCCCTGCAAGCACCCCCTGGCACGTACCACGCTCCACCCGCCACTCTGCTGCTCCTGCGCCACGCCCTCAATATACTTGAGTTGTGCTGCTCCACATTGCTCGGTTGCTGCTGATGCTGCTGTCGTTGCTCTCGTCACGTCCACCGCCATGTCTCTGCCTTCGACGTGCCAATTGCCGTTGCTGCCACTTCTCCTCGCTCAACGGTTGTCCCTCATGCGAGCCTGCAACGTAAGCCCTGTCCACTCCACTCCATGCAATTCCGCGTCCATTCCGTGCCATTCGCCTCCCTCTCACAAGCTGTAAGGTACACACACGCATGGGAAGAGAGACACGCACACAGAAACGGCGCAACAAGGGAGAGTTAGAAGCTGGAGGAAGGAGACGAATGGTGAAGGCAAGGAAAACGGACGACTCGTGCCTCTGCGCGACGACTCCCTACGAGACTTCACTGCCCCACTCATGTGCTCACGTACCTGTGTCGAAAGATCACGCAAGGCGGCGTGACTTTCGCGCGAAATTCCCTGTTCCGTGAGTCAGGGCGGGATACATTTTTTCAACTGTAATCTCGAGCACCCCCTGTGCCACGACCAAGATATTTCTCTGTCATGCTGTACAACGCTATTGCGACAGCATTCATGCGCTGTACAATGCAGAGCAGAGCGATCAAGTCGCTTTGTCCCGTTGCAATCATGTCGCAACAGTGCGACACACTCGCGTGCCCTGTGGGGCCACACACGCGTGTCAGGACCCCACGCGTGGGTCCTGACTTTTGCGTCCTTGACCAGCGCGAAAAGGTCCAAGGCACCCCCTCGCCAGTCAAACTATCGAGCCTCCCCATGTACACCATTCGCTTACATGAGCCTCGCATGAAACATTGGAGGCTCATGGGACTTTCATGGGAGTTCCATTTGAGTCCCCTGAGAGCTTCATTTGAGCGCCATGAGAGCTTTATGGGAGCCTCATATGAGCCCTTCATTGGAGCTTCATGAGAACAATGAACACACAACAGAAAATGCACTTAACACAAAAGTTAAGTCTCATGCCACTGAACCTGACGCAGCGCCAATGATGTCCCTCAGCCAGCCGCTTTGTGAGGAAATCAGACATCTACTGCTGGGTCTTCACGTAGAGGGGCTGAAGGGTTCCCCTCTGCACTTCCTTGCGCAGCCAATGCCTCTTGATGCGCATTTGCTTGTTAAGCCCATGCCGTACCGCATTTCTTAGACATAGAGATGGCACTTGAGTTGTCACAGAACCTCCAACAGCTTCCGCAGCCAAACCAGCTCCTTGGTCGTGTGGTGCATTGACATGTACTCAGTTTCAGCAGATGAGCCTGCAGTTTCCACCTTCTTCTTTGACCTCCATCTCACGTGCCCTCCTCCAATCACACACGCATGTCCTCCCACTGAGGACATGTCCTCTAGTTCTGAAGCCCATGATGCATAAGCATAGCCCGTGAGAAACAACTCCCTCTCTCCCAAGTGCTCCCCCTTCTTCTTGAAAGCCTTTGCTCCCTTTTGTTTCCTTTGAGCCACATCAGACTACTGAACTCCAACAGTGGGGTAGGAGTTCAAGTACTGAATAATACGATCAGCTGCATCCACCTGCTCCTCAGTGAGATTTTGCGCCAACCTAGCCAACTGCCCTACAGCAAATAAGACATCTAGTCGACTGTGCACCGATGCATAGAGCAAGCTTTCCACCATGGACTGAAAACGTGCCTGCTCTCGCTATCCACCCCCTGATTCTCACCAGCCTTGATGAGCTTGAATTCGGATGGGAGGGATGTTGCAACCTTCCTCCCGTCTTCAATCTCATACTTATGCCCCATGTCCTTAATGTATTTCTCCTGATGTAGCTTCACCCATCCGTTGCTGACGTCCCTCTCAATGTGCATGCCCGGGTAGTAGCTTGCCTCCCCCAGGGTCTTGCACTTGAAGTTTTGCATCAGCTTCTGCTGCACCCTCATCACCTCCTGCTTGCTGCTCCCAAACAGCGGGACATTGTCCACGTATACCAGGAACATGACAATGCTCTCCTTCTCCCCCATGAGAAAGAGACTTTCATCACATGCACTTGCAAGTTTGCTAGAGACTTGTAACTTTATAAATTCAACTCCTTACGAGTAACAACATTTCCAAAATTGTGTCAAATCAATAAAGTAATCTTATCAAGTTAAAAGTTTGGTTGGTACAGGGAAGATACTGAATTATTATACTATCAATATTGACCTTTTAACATTTACAACAAAAAAAAGGTTTGCAAACCATTTAAGGTATGTACAGGTTTTACCATATAAAGCCTTTGAGTATCTGATAGCTTATTCGTTGTTGTAATCGTCAGTTTTTAAGGCAGCTAGTATTTTTATATAACCTTTAATATGGCCGACGTTATACCCTAGCAACGTATCCTCTAGAAAAACAGAGATCAGCTTATTTAATGGGTTACCAATCTCCTCCAACACTGATGCCAGCTTCTTGTACTAGCAGCGAGGTGCTTGTTTGAGGCCATAAATGGCTTTCATCAGCTTGCACACACGCCCGGTACCATCCTCATAGCCCGGCGGCTGGGACATGAAGACTTCTTCATCTACAAGCCCATAGAGGAAGGCGGTGGTGATATCCATCCGAACTATCACCCATCCACACACGGCTGCACGGGCAAGGAGACCACGCAGTATTGGCAGCTTCGGAGTTGCAAACAAATGTTTTCTTGTAATCGTCCCCTTCCTTTTGCTGGTATCCCCTTTGCCACAAGCCTACTCTTGTAAACTGTCACAGCTCCCTTGTTGTCGGTTTTAATCCTTGGGACTGGCCACATTGCACGTTTCAGAATCCCAACTAGACCATTGTAATAAAAGGGCTTTATTAAGTAGCGGGTCAGTGCGCCCATAACCCCCCAGGACAACGAGCATGTAACCCTTCCCTAGGATCAATCGGGGATCACCAGTGGACCTCTGACAGCACGGCCTTTTATCCCATTGGCAAGAGTACCAGCTCCCATGTACTATACTCCTTTTGACTATTGTACTCTGCATCCCTTGATGCCAACCACTTCTCCCTGTTAGGTCCATGAAGGGCTTCTTCCATGGTCGGTGGTTGGGTTGGTGCAGGTGCCGAAGGCTGCTGCAGTGACTATGAGGACGACTGGGAAGGAGATGGTACCTGACGTGCTACTGAGGAAAGAGGGGTAGTGTGAGACACACCAGACGGGGTAGGACCAGGTCGGGGAGGGTGTACCAGAGGAGCGGGAGCAGGAGGAGGAGTGGGGAAAAGGAAGAGGGGAGGGGGGGGAACCGGGAGACCTCGACACGGGTACCGGGCGTAGTAGGATACAGACTCGTCAAACTGGACGTCGCGAGAGTCGAGGAACCAGTGGAGGGGTGGGTGGTAAAAGGTGTAGTCAGAGGAGCCCACTGGGAAACCAAGGAAGACACTGGGGAGGGCGCGAGCCGAGAGCTTGTCCGCAAAGGTGCCGCGGATAAGCGCAAGGTAGCCCCAGACACGAAACTCCGACGCAACACCAAGGGACCCGGTCGAAAGACTGGTCAGTGAGACACGAGGCTAGAGGTTCGGCTGGTGGGTGGCGTAGCGAACCGCGTAGGGCCACAGGAAATGGTGCGCATGGGCATGAATTATGGAGGTGCGGGCGATCTCCATGACCAAGCCTATGCGGCGCGCAGCAACCCCATTCTGCAGTGGGGACTTCGGAAGCGTCCAAGACTGGGTGATGCCCTGCTCGATACGGAATCCGAGAAGAATGCGGGAGCGAAAATCAACTTCACGGTCGGAGTGCAGACAAACGACACGACTATCACGAGTGGCCTCAGTGGCCAGCAACCACCTCTTCACCGTAGAAGTTACGGCGAACTTCTTTGCTAAGGGAAATACCGTGGTGTAATTGGAGTAATCGTCAAAGACCACCAGAAAGAAGCTCTCCCTCTCGGGCCCAGGGCGAGGGGCGGGGCCCCAGACGTCCAAGTGGAGAGTATGGAAGGGTGTAGTGGCCGGACGAAGGGAGGAGGAGTGAGGAGTGGCGCGCAGCCGACTCTCGATGCGAGGAGTGCACGACGACGCAGGCGACGGAGGGAGCGACTCAAAGACGCGCGGGAGACCTGAGCAAGATACTGGCTAGCCATGCTGCTGAGGCGTGGGAGGGACGGGTGACCAAGACGGTGGTGCCACAGGACTGTCGGGTGCGAGAAGGACCGACAGGAGCACGACGCAACAACTTGACCAGTCGCAGCTACCTGGGGGTTCGCAGTGTGCAGAACTAAGAGACCTGAGTGGGGCTCCCTGGTGAGCGTGGCAAGAAGCGCCCCGGTGGAAGCGACCGTACAGATCGCAGTCCTCCCGTGCACAAGAAAGGTGACTGTGATCACACGATTCTGAAGGTATCCAACACCCACCAATTTCCGAGAGAACGAGGGGATGTGGGGACCAGAGAGGACACCAAAGGGGACAGCCGAGCACTGGAGGGTGGTAGAGCTGCAAGCAATGAGGTCCTGAAGTAGGATCAGCCAGTGTAACCGGAACCGGAGCAGTAAGCAGAGTGAGAGTCGCGTGGTCATGGAAGAAGCACTGAGACGCGCCAGAGTCCAGCGTGAAAGCGAGGTCCCACAAAGCAAGTCCACGAGAATAAGACTGGTCAGTGAAGCCTCTGGCCGTGAGACACAAGGCCAGAGGTTCAGCTGGTGGGCGACGTAGCGAACCGCGTCGGGCCACATAAAATTGTGCGCACGGGCACGAATTATGGAGGTGCGGACGATCTCCATGACCAAGCCTATTCTGCTGTGGGGACTTCGGAAGCGTCCAAGACTGTGTGATGCCCTCCTCGCTACAGAATCCGCGAAGAATGCCGGAGCAAAACTCAACCCCACGGTTGTAGTGAAGACAAACGACACGACTGCGCGGTCTAGTGCGGCGGGGAGCGGTCAGGCACGGTTCAGTGCGGTGGAGTGCGGTCAGGAGCGGTGGAATGCGGTGGAGTGCAGTGAAGTGCGGTCAGGCACGTGCAGCTGTACGTACGGCTCCTAGTGCGTGGGCAGCTGCGCGTGGGGCTGCTGCTGTAGCTACACGTGCGACCGCAGAGGCGCTCGCCGATGCAGTGGCGTATGCTGCATGCTTCGTGCGCGGACGGCCGTTGCTGCGCAGGCTGCTGCTGATGCATGAGCGGTGGTTGTTGCGCGGGCGGTTACTGCAGTGCAAGCGGCTGCTGCTTCGCGAGCGGCGGCTGCTGCGTGGGCTAATGCTGTTGCGCGAGCTGCGGCGGTTGCGCGGGCGGCTGCGAGTGCTGATGCTGCTGTGCGCGCGTGGTGGGCGTGCGTGCGGACGGCAGTTGTAGCGCGTGGCTACTGTTCATGTTGTTGGCGCGCGTACAGCTGCATGCGCGTGCGCTGCTGCGTAGGCGCGGCTGCGCGAGCGTGCAACTGTGCGTGCTAGTGGGTCGCGCGTGCAAGTGGCGCGGGCGGGTTGCGCGTAGGGATCGCGCGGGCGGGCTGCGTGCGAGGGTACGTGACGAGGTGGGCCGTGGACATGTGAGGGGCATGACGGGTACAGGGCAGGCTAGGGGCGGGGCCGGCGAATGGGCAGGGCGCGGCCTACTAACGGGACGGGGCGCGACGTGCTAAGGGGCGGGGCGTAGCCTAGTAAAGGGCGGGGCGGGTCGTTTCTAGGCTAGGAACTAACCTATTCGTGATACCATCTCATAAACGAAGGAGATTAGGAGGTAAGAGAGAATGATGGTGATTTAGGTGAAAGGGGGGGGTATAGCAAAGTGTCGAGAGATTTTATGTACCCCCTAACATGCATCTCACTACAGCCTATCTAGTAATACAAATATAGTTTGACACCATTATACCAGTCAAGAGATTGGTTGGATCCGTATTTAGCTGCTTGCGATAATTTATGCTGCCCCCTCTGAGGGCTGAGAGTTGTTTCCATAAAGTAGACTTACGGCAATCAGTGCTCCGAGTGCGAGCAGCAAATCTAGAAGCACTCTGCTGGTGATGGTAACAATTGGTTGCATGCAAGTGATGATCATCATACCTGCTGACAATTAAGACTTATGGTACAAGTGAGTCACCATGGCGAGGGAGACACACCACGTGGGGAATGCAGCGAGCCAAAGGCAACAGGAGGAACTGACGAGATTCTTTACTAATCTACAGACACTAGCGCAGTATGTTCGCAAATACCGTAGGATAAGGTGCCAGAGAATGGACCTTGAGGCTAACTTCTCAGTTGTGAGCAAATATGTGAGTTGCTGAGAAAACGAACAGGGTTTTTTTCGCCAATCCCTCCCCCCCAACCATGGGTAAGCGGGACGATGAAGTTATGCAAAACTCAAAGAGCAAGTGTCTTTCAGGAAAATATGATGATTACAGAATGTCTGTTACACAAATTCACTGAAAACGTGAAACTACTAACTCTTGTGCCTGTATAACCATTTGTTGACTGAAAAGTGCATGACTTACCATGCTTTTACCATTATTATTTTACAGGTGCTGTATGTACGTTTACCGATTCACGCAATGTCGGCAAGAACTGTTTCTCAATCTGCTTTTCGCAGCGCACATTTGAACAATTATTTGTGGCAGCGAACCGCGAGGCTTGTGTTCCTGTGTATCTGAGAGAACGTGAATCTGTGTGAACCCCCAATAATGGTGTGCCATGACATGCCAACCTCACGCCAGCCTTCCTCATCGACTCCAACACCAATCCATCAAATTTATAAAGCAGCCACTGGTTACTAGACGAATGATCACCAATCAGCATTCTTTAGCATCTGCCTGCGGAATTACCCATTACACAGTGAAGTGCATCGCCTCCTCACTTCTGCGACTTGAAGCCAAGTGCATCGTCTCCTGATAGCTGTCAGCTGCTGATGCCGTGAGTAAAGATTTCTGCTGTTTAGATCGCGAAACGTTCCCTGTACTTGATTTTGCGCCGCTTTTATAGGGTCGCCTTTTGTTCCGTACACCCGCTCTGGATCGATCGCTATGAAGACGAGGCAACGCTGCGCCGCATTACCCGCGTCTCCCACGCTACTACTCGCGATCCTGATAGCGGTCGTTCTAATCATCGACTGCCATGTGGAATCTGCACGAATTGGGCGGCAACGGACGAACTCCAGACGTCCCCTTCGCACGAGTACGGACTTTCTCTCACCCTGATGCAAGTATCCCACTTTCTTGTACCGCTCTTCATCGCGGAGATGATATTCTCGAAGCTTACTCATTCTCTTCCTTCCCCCGCTCGTAGTGACACATTCATCGTGTTACCTGCTCGGTATAAACCAATATTATAATCTTCTCCGTCCTACTTCTCCCTCTCTTCCCACTCTTTCGCCCAGAGAACGCTCGAATTCCCTCCCGCCGTCTCGGAAGCGACATTTCCAACGGCACTGATACAGGCGGAAGCGGCAGTGATTCTGGCACTGATGTCGCTGTCGGTGTCGGTGTCGGTGACGGCGGCGGTGACGCTGGGAGCAGCAACGACACTAGCGGTGATGGAGGGGGATCCAATGAAATCGATTCTAACTATACGGGCGGATCGAATGACACTGATTCTGGCGGTGACATTAACGGAGGCGATTGGGCCGGAAATAATGACACTGATTCTGGCGGTGACATTAACGGAGGTGATTGGACCGGAACTAACAACACTGATTCTGGCGAGGACATTAGCGGAGGAGAATGGACCGGAAATAACAACACTGATTCTGGCGGTGACATTAACGGAGGTGATTGTACCGGAAGTAACAACACTGATTCTGGCGGGGACATCAACAGAGGCGATTGGGCCGGAAATAACAACACTGATTCTGGCGGGGACATCAACGGAGGCGATTGGGCCGGAAATAACAACACTGATTCTGGCGGGGACATCAACGGAGGCGATTGGGCCGGAAATAACAACACTGATTCTGGCGGGGACATCAACGGAGGCGATTGGGCCGGAAATAACAACACTGATTCTGGCGGGGACATTGACGGAGGCGATTGGGCCGGAAATAACAACACTGATTCTGGCGGGGACATCAACGGAGGCGATTGGGCTGGAAATAACAACACTGATTCTGGCGGGGACATCAACGGAGGCGATTGGGCCGGAAATAACAACACTGATTCTGGAGGGGACATCAACGGAGGCGATTGGGCCAGAAATAACAACACTGATTCTGGCGGGGACATCAACGGAGGCGATTGGGCCGGAAATAACAACACTGATTCTGGCGGGGACATCAACGGAGGCGATTGGGCCGGAAATAACAACACTGATTCTGGCGGGGACATCAACGGAGGCGATTGGGCCGGAAATAACAACACTGATTCTGGCGGGGACATCAACGGAGGCGATTGGGCCGGAAATAACAACACTGATTCTGGAGGTGACTCTAACCAAAATGGTGGAGCAGGGGGCAGCGGCGATGGTGGTTACCCTGGCGGTGGCGACGTGTCACCTCCTGGTCCTCCCATGGCAGGTACTACTGCTACCGATAGTGGTGAGAGAGCACACATCAAAGCCGAATGCTGCTATTCTGAGACCACCGTCCACAACCCAGCTTTGTCGCAGTCCCAACTTCTCCCACTTCCGCGCCTGCTTGGTATCGGCGGTGTATGCAGCTTTCAGCGGGTCTTCCTCTGCGCCACTGGGCTCCTCTTGTTCCGCACTTGCAATCTCTGAAGCACCCACATGCGTTCTGTTCTGACCGTCACTTGGCAACCTATCTTTGTGTTTGTCTTCTGACCCTCATATCCAAATGTTTCAAGTTCACCTCCCCTTCAGAACCACCTCTTTCATCCGACCTGCTGGATTGCCTCACCTCACCTGATACCAACCTCTCATTCCCCCATGTCGCCCCCCTGTTTGACTCGGATACAATCACGCATCCACATCGCCAGGCGACAAAGCCCTGGGTCTCGCCTCTCCTCAGAAGACGAATGTGCTTCTATCGATGCCAGATTTCAACCCTGTTTCCCGCTACGCCACATCTCAGGTACTCCCCTCTAGCCTTTCCCCTCCTCCATGCTCACTCTCACATCTCCCCCCTCCACGTGTCCTCTATCCTCCCCACACCCCGTCGCGATCATTTTTCTCCCGCCGCCCTCTCACCTTCTCACTCCCCGTGACACCCTCCCTGTCAGATATCCTTCGATGCGACGACGGGCGCCCCCCAGTGGACTCTCGTGAACAACGTGTCGCACGTCGCAATGCTGTCGCCTGTTGAGGATCAGGGCGCCTGCGGTGAGTGGTGCTGCGCGGCGTGCGGTGAAGCTGAGATGAGGTGACACAGTACGGTCGTGTAAGCAAAGCAAGCAGGAAAAAATTGCATAACGGCTCATGTCACTTCATAATCAAAGGGGGTTTCCCTTCACTCTGCCCCCGCTCCTTCTTTCCCCCTCCCATTCCTCCCACCCATCCCCCCGCGCCCCCCAACCCTCCCCCTCTCCCCTTCCCCCACCATTCCCAACCTCCACCAGCCGCGTGCTGGGCGTTCGCGGCGGCGGCAGCGGTGGAAGCGGCGGTGGCGATTTTCACCGCAACCACGCCCGCGCGCCTCTCACTCTCCGCGCAGCAGCTGCTGGACTGCGCGCCGGGCACGTGCATGGGCGGGTATCCGGAGGACGCGCTGCAGTACAGCTCCACCGCCTTGCTCCGCTGCGCCTCGCAGTACCCCTACGTCATGGACAAGGGCGCCTGCCGCGGAGGGCTCCAGGTGAGCGACGCGGCGTCATTTCTGAGAATCTGAGACGCCTCATGAAACCGTAGAGCACGCACAGCACGCCGAACCCTCCGCATTCCAACCGACCCACCACCGGCTCCTCTCACACGCCATTCATCTGCGCACCCTCCCCTCATCCCCCTCCGCACCCGTCTCGCAGCAAGCGGCATCGGCGGTGTCGCACTTCGAGCAGGTGGCGCTGGAGGGGTCGCTGGGGCTCATGCTGGCCGTGCGACAGCAGCCCGTCGTTGTCTCCATCCTCGCCTCCGCGCCCGACTTCGTCGCCTACAAGGTGCGCGTGGGGGCCGCGTGCGTCTGCATGTGCGTGTGGGTATGCGTGTGCTGTGCCTTGGGTGCCTGCAGGCCCTCATGCTGCCCTCATGCGGCCGTTCAGTTCAGTCACATGCAAAGGCGAGGAATGTCAAGATGGGCACATGCAGCAGTTGCTCTACGCGTCTAAGTGACCATATACGCGTTTAGCGTATATACGCGTGTCGTATATACGCTCGCGTTTATACGCTATACGCAGAGGTCCCGAGACCCTCGATACGCTATTTCGGGCAGGTTTTAAAAAAGTTCGGGCAGCTAAATTTTGACCCCCCTGATATACTTCTGGGGTCAGTTTCCACAGGGGTTGGATTTCCCAGATTTTTTTCCCGACTCAAACTTATTCACCACCAACATTACAATGACACATACTCATCTCATACTACTACCACACATACTACTACTCACGCTACTCCATCAATGACAACTGCAGAAGCCATTCTAAGGAGCTCTGAACAATGACGGGAGGATGAATTGACGAGAGAGAATTATACCTGCTTGTTAAGTAGCGTGGGATTTGTTGGTGGGAACAAAGTTGGATTGGAGGGAGGTTGTAGATCGAGAGCGGTTGAAATGGGTGGAACCCCAATGTGAAATGTCAAGGACATCGCGACTCCAAAGACTGGTGCCACGTAACCCAACTCACAATCCCGGCGCCGCGAATTGAAAGCACGGAAACAAACCCACCTCCACACATTGAAGGCACGTCCAGGCCAGGGTAGACCTCGGACGTGCATTTCGAGCACGGCATCTTCTTCGCCGTGAAAAGACGGAACTTTCTAGATATACTCGAAAATTTTCGATTTTGGGCAGCCCAAAAAAAAACCCCCGAGCGTATTGCGTATTCGTTAGCGTATAGCGTTTTGCGTGTATACGCAAGCGGATAAACGCTATACGCTTAAAGGCAAAAGCGTTTTTGGTCACCTAGCTACGCGTCCACTCAAGCTCCACAATCGCCTCCTTGCTGCTGCTGCGACCTCTGCTGCCGTCTCTGCTGCCGTCTCTGCTGCCGTGTCTGCTGCTGCCTCTGTTCTCTTCCCTCTCTCACCCATCCCTTTCCTCCCTCCTCCCTCCTGTTTCCCCTCCCATCCTCCCATCCATCCCACCCTCGCCCCGTCGCACCCATCCAGGCGGGCATATACAGCAACGCCACGTGCTTCTCCCCGGACAGCCCCGTGCTGGACCACGTGGTGCTCGTCGTCGGCTTCCGCTTCCTCTCCGCCGCCTCGCCCGACAACCACTTCATCATCCGCAACAGCTGGGGCAGCACGTGGGGCGAGAGCGGCCACATGCGCATCGCCATGACGTCCGCGTATGGTGGCATGTGCGGCATGACGTACCAGCGCGGGCTGTACCCCACCATTAAAGGTACGGTGGGACGGACAGACGGGAAGGCAGGAACACTGGATGGCAGAAGAGAGATAGATGGAATTGTGTGTATTTCCATGTCTGTGCTCATGGACTCATTCTTGCCGAAGCCATTCACTTTCGAGTTTCTCTTGTTCTCTGCCTGCTTGCTCCTTTCACTTCACCCACCTTCACCTCGTCTTCTCCTCCATGCCCATCAGTAGTAGTACCACCTGTAGCTTGTCCCTCCTTCTCTTCCCTTCATCATCCCTGCTCCTTTCCCCCATGCCCACCACAACCCCTCTCCTCCCCCTCCTCCATCTTCTCACTGCTCCTTCCGTAACCTCTGCTCTCCCTCACCCCCACTCTCCCCGCCCCTCCACTGCAGCGAGCCTGATTCAGGATCCGTGCAAGCTGGCGGTGTGTGGGGGTGGCACGTGCACGAGGACGGGGGTGGGCCGATACACGTGTGACTGCCCGAGCGCCAAGGGGCTGCTCAAGGGGGAGAATAAAGACGGCTCTGAGACCTGCATTATCAGTAAGAGGATGTGGCTTTTAAGATTACTTATTGTGATCTCACCTCCCTAGTGTGCTGTGTGATCCCTGCCTCTACTCAATCAAGGCCCACTCGTGCAAGGGAGAGGGCACCGTTTCAAGCACAGCACTCGGGTTGGTGAGACACGAGTGCTGCCACGCCATCCCGGTGACTCACCATCCCGCCCGCCCCTGCAACACAGGGCAAGTGCAGCTAACTTCCACCTTCCCCCAACCCCTCCTCTCCCTGTCAACGCAGAGAGCAAGTGCTCGCTGTTTGCGACCAACCCGTGTGGCGTGGGAGTGTGTGTGGACGGGAGCTCGGGAGAAATCTCCTGCGTGTGCCCGCCAGACTCCACCTCTAGCCAGCTCGCCTGCGGCCAGCCCACCTGTGTACCGGGTAAGGCCATTCCTGGATGGACGAATGGATGGAAGTATGTTCGTATGTCCCTCTCTGGGTTGCACGTTTGGGTGTAGCGGGTATGGTATGGATGTGCGACATGTATTGATGCATGCATGCATGCATGGATCTCTGAGTTGGCGGTTTTGGGTGTGGCTGGTTGGATTGGTGTGCAACAGTCAGGGAGTTGACCAGATTGACGGAGTGGAAGACAGGAGGCGCTGCTTCAGAGCGACAGCATACGAGCAACGTCTACTCACCCGCAAACCGATAACATGGGTCATCAATCTTTACCTTGTGTTGTCAGAATTTCTCTTATTGCTTCCACTCCCCTCTCCACACCACCTTATCCCCGATTCTCCCCACCTCCCTTCTCTCTCGCTCTCAAACTAGCATCCCCCTCCCACAATTTCCTTCCCTTCCACACTCGTCCCCCCTCTTCCCTTCCATAACGAGCAGGAGTGGTGGCCGGGCAGGCGGGAGGCGGGCAGGGTGGGGGCGGGCAGGAGTACGAGGCTCGGGAGGGCGACACGTGCAGTGCCATCTACGTGCTCTTCGGCCTCACAGAGGCGCAGTTCACCTCCCAGAACCCGGTCAGTGCTGTGCTGTGCTGTGCGGTGCGGTGCTGTGCTGTGCTGTGCTGTGCTGTGCTGTGCTGTGCTGTGCTGTGCTGTGGCCTGACTTTTGAGTTGACTCAAATGTCGCCTGGAAGGGTGTGCATGCCCATGCCCATGCTAACACATATGCGTCTGCCTATGCCTGTGCTCACTCCTTCGGCCATGCTCGTGCCGGTGGTGGTGCCAGGGCGTGGAGTGCAACCCTCTCAAGCCCGGCACTCGCCTGCGCCTCACTCCACCAGACACCAGCCGCACATGCACCACCCGATACCCCATCTCCAAGGTACTGCTCCCTGCACTGGACATGATTTCTGAGTCGACTAACAGATTGGGTTTTTTTCACCAGTGCTTCATTCCTACTGCATCCTTACCACCTCAACTCTTCACCTCTTCTCCCCTCCCCTCTCCTCCCCTTAATATCTCCCCCCCCACCCTCTCCTCTCCTCTCCTCCTTGACCTTCCACCTTCTCACCTTAATATTTCTCCTAATTCCCCAATTTCCTCCTCCCATCACGGTCCTATGCCCTGCTCTTAAGGCGGACAGCCTGACAGGAAGCTGTGATGACATCAACAACAGGTTCGGCACCCGAATCACGGACCTCAACCCAGGATTGGACTGCACGAACCTGCAACCAGGACAGCAGGTGCGGGAGGGTCATGATGGAGGGAGATGGTGAAGGAGGGGGATGGTGAGGAGGATAGATGGTGAGGAGGAGAGATGGTGAGGAGGAGAGATGGTGAGGGAGGGAGATGGCGGGGGAGGGAGATGGCGAGGGGGAGAGGTGGCAAGGGAGGGAGAGGAGGGACGAGACGGTAGTTGGGATGTGAAGGAAGCATAAGAGCACAACGCGAATGAGAGCACACCTGGACCGCTTGGTCAGCTCCCACTCTCTCCATCCCCTCATCTCTGGACCCTCCCTTCTGAATCCACCTCACTCCACCGTCCTTTCTCCACCCCCACCTTTCCCCACCCCTGACCGCAGCTGTGCATTGAGTGGAACAGTGTGACGGGCGGCAGCGGAGGAGGCGCAGGCGCGTACCAGCAGTGCACGCAGTACCACGCAGTGGGCCCCACCGACACCTGCGACAGCATCTTGCAGGCCAACCCCTCGCTCTCCTGGCGCTCGCTCTACCGCCTCAACCCCGGACTGCTCTGTGATAACCTCAACCCACTCCGTAACCAGGAGGTGCGGTGGACGGGGGAAGGAGGACGAGGGAAAGGGGGTGGGAGTGCGGGGGAGTTTGTGCTTTTCGTTTGATACGCCACATAAAATGGCCGTGGCACACTCAGGAACCAGGAGCGGTTGGAGGTGGGGGGGGTGTTTTGAGGAACAAGTTGCAGTTGTACTCTCAATTGTTCACTTCCATTTACACAAGCAGGTGCATGGAAGTTAGCCGCTAAAACTTCACGCTCGCTTTTCTGAATCCTGCTCCCCTTCCCCTCATGCCTGAGGCCATAAAGTGGCTTTGACACATCTCAAAGCTACCCCCCTCCTTTCCCTCCCCAACCTCCTTCCTCCCCTTCCCTCCTCCCTTCCTCTGTGCTCGTCTCCAGGTCTGTGTGAATGCAACTCCCCTGGGAGCTATTGTGTGCGATGCACGTCGGAGCCGCAAGTACACTGTGGAGGACGGGGACAGCTGCCCCACTCTTGTAGTGAAGCAGTTTAAAAGGAATCCCGGGCTCGTGCCCGAACTCAACAGGGGATGGATGTGCCGCACCCAGAACCTGTACCGAGGCAGGCCTTTGTGCATTCCAATTTAGCGGTCTGGGCAGTAGTGGTAGGTACTCTCTCCTTCTCCCTCTCTTCTCTCTCTCTCTCTCTCTCTCTCTCTCTCTCTCTCTCTCTCTCTCTCTCTCTCTCTCTCTCTCTCTCTCTCTCTCTCTCTCTCTTTCCCTCTCTCTCTTTCCCTCTCTTTCCCTTTGGCGCATCTTCTCGTTGTGCCCCCTTTTCCCTAGGAAGCTCCACGCAAATAATGGCAATAATTGCTGAAAAGGCATGTGAGCGGCTACCATAGCACGTACACCAGTCTCGTGTTAAGTGCAGCACAAAGAAACAGAAGGTGAATGACTCAAAGAATTGGTTTGCAGCACTCTACTACACCAAACGAACTTTGCAAGAAGCAGTACACACTCCAAAAGAGTGCGCAACAGGTTAACAGGTAGAACCAAATCTTGAGTGCAGCGTCGAGTGTGATTATGTCAAGTAGAGGCACGGCACTCACTCACAAGACAAGAAGCCCTCAATTGCTACCAACACTCCCTTCCATTATTTTATGCGTCTGGCTGAGCGCATCAACCAACCACTGATCATTTGACCCGAATTATCTGAAGGATTGTCTTAATAAAAAATACTCAAAATTTTGTTACATCGGCCAGAACTTACCTGTAGGTACTATCAAATTATACATTGCATATATTGTAGGCTAGGTTTGGTGTAAGGATTTACAAATCCTTATTGTAGCACTCGTTAGCGAGTACAGCCCCGAGGGCCACGCGACAATCCAGTTCGGCCTATTTCGTCGGCCAAACCACCCACGAGTTGCCTCCGCACCAAACGCAACAACCCTTCTAAGCCATCCTCATCCGACCTTCCCGCCTAGTTAGGATTCCCCCTACTAGTCTAGCTACTTTCATTGTATCGATTCTGACATCTCGTTATTCGTTATTCCGCCGCACTCTAAAAGTTCATTCATAACACATGGCATCAGAGCTACTTTCCTAGCCTACCCCGCTTTTTAGAGTGTAGTACCCCTCGAGGGGGGGGGGGGGGGGGGGGGACGAGGAAGGATGTCCTGGGGTCCAGGAGTTGTGCGTAGGTCGGCCAGGAGAACGAGTTAGTTGCTCCTCGCTGCCATAATTTTACGGGGCACTCCTTAGCATCGCCGGATCCTTGCCTTGAACGGTCGCGATCGACCGCAACCTCCCCCCCCCCTAGGCAATGGACAGCTGTAGCGGTCGCGACGTTAATGTGAGTAATTTCCGCTGCGTTTTCAGACGATTTCGGAAGGTTAATTCGTGTGGCCTCTGGCGTCACCGGACCTGCGTCGGCATCTGCACGAACAGCCTCGGCGTCGTCATCATGTGTGGCGACTGACGCCGTCGGACCTTGGTCAACGGCTGCGCGACAATTTCAGGGTTGTCCCATGCGGCAGTTGACGACGGTGTCTCGTCGTCATCCTGCGCACGAGACTCACGGAGTGTGTCTCGGCAGCTGGCGACAACGGACAGGCGTCGGTTTGGGCGACACTGCCGGAGCTAGTGTTGAGAAAAAGACAGCTGGAGGAACTCGCTAGGCGCAAATGGATTTTTTGCGTCCGAAAATGTCGGTGGCGAGGAGAGACGATACGAGGACTACCCGACTTACGCGAGAGTCAACTGCTGTCCCACCCTACCTGTTAAGTGCAGCGGCTTTTAATGCATGGCGGGCGCGTCATCGGAGATTTCGACAGAAGTGTACGTGGTCAGACAGGAACTTTGGACCTGCCGATACATACGGGCTCCAACAAACAGTGGAATGGCCAAATCGCACTTAGTGGAAGTGGGGTGCAAGTGCGAGGGCAACTCGAGCTTGAACACCTCGAAAATACTCGCTTGACATTGCGTGCCTGGCACTGTTGCCAGCTGTTCGACAGTTTTGAAAACGGTTTCTTCGTTCGGGAAGCAGTTTTCGGGGACGACTGCAACATTCCACGATTAAACGGCGTTCAGGGTACCACCCCGACTTTTACGGAGGAGTGTGGTACAGGCCGCCGGGACACACGGGAAGGAACTGCCCAACGGCTAAGCGGGGGTTGAAGAATGACGTGAGGGGCAGGTTAAAAGCCGGTGGAAACGATATGTTACCCTCCGTCGCCCCAACCTCACCATCCCCACCGAGTACTGGTTCCGACTCATGCAGTCGACCTGATTCGGCCGAATAATGAGGGTGAACACGTGCCTACCCTGTGCTGGTTAAAGGCACCTGGATTGGTGCTCGTTTGACAGCTGTACAGAAAAAGGGGAGTTCGCGGCACTGTTCTATTCCGACAAAAGCGGGGAGCACGCAAAAAAACCGGGGAGCTGCGACGACAGCAAGAGTGCGGATAGGCGTTTCTCCTGACCCGGGTGTCTATTCGAATGACGGCGCAGCGGCGATGCTGGTACCCGGATGCTGCGTTATAATGTGGTGTGATAGGCTACCCCGACTCCGATAGTTTTTGCGCCTTCACCGTAGCCGGATTACCGCGCGGGCAACATCGACAATACCTCATCAGACAAAAGTGGACGGTGGGTGAACGGCGAGAAGCGAAATTGTCGGGGGGTGAAAGAAAAAATGGAGATGGAGTTGATGGTGTTTCTTCGATCCTTGGAGTGCGGTTGAGCCATCGGGGGATTCGCCTGAAGGGTTGACTTTACGTAAACGAAGACGGACTGGCAAGAAACACAGCGGCAGGGATACCTAGGACCCACTGTTGTTTCAAAAAAAGGAGAGTGGGAGCACTCGAAGCTTCGGGAAGTACCTGCCGACGACGAGCGATGGGTGAAACATCTGCAAAGCGAGGTGGGAGATACATGGTATTTTGTTAAACAACATCGGCAAGAGCGGTTTCAACGACGGGGTCAACGGCGTTGATGCGCGCTAGGTTCCGTGAAATTTGGTCTTGGAATAACCCAAGGGAAGTCCCCGGTTCTCGATTGCACCCACATGATGGGGTCGGGTTAACTGACGGAAACTACTGGTGACCTGAAGATTTCGGAGGAGAACTGCACCTGCAACCGAGGAATTACAGGGGTGTTTTCGGCCCCGACAATTACAGAGTTTTACGAGAGGACTTACCAGTTCAAGGCGAGAAGCGCCAAAACATTCGTGGGAGTACGTCGACGTTTGGTTAAACTCGCGCAACAGAGCTGCGGGGCAACAACGCGAGATTTACACCGATTTTTGAGGGGTACGAGCAACATACGACGAACTGGAGGAAGCAACGGCAATAGTGAAGGGGGAGGGGGGGGGAGAGACAACTGTATTTTTTCGTCCCTGCCCGGTGAGACTCGACGAGTCTGGCCAAAACAACTGGAAGTACTGACGTAAGCCGACACCGATTCTGCGTTCGACAATATTTTCGAAGTGACATTCGATCCGGTTACTACTCTGACGACCATCGCCAGCTCTCGATAATTGATCTAGCCACCAATCTCCTTCACTCTCTTTCATCGTCAACTTTTCGTACCATCCCTGATTTCACGGCCAAAGGATTTCGGGTTGAGTCATTCCAACTCTGCTACCAACAAATCGCCCAGCTCGACTCGCCCACGACAACGACATTGATTTTGCCACGTCATGTGCTGCCAGCTGCAGCACCTGAAGTTTTATGGTGGTGTGTCTCAAAGTTACGCGTGCGGAATGGTGTGTGAGTAGAAATGTGTTGGGGTACAAATGCCTAACCCTAACAACTATACCCTACATAGCACAACTCACAACAGTCTACCATATTTTGACACACTCCCATAGACTAAGTGAGGGGTGCCAAGCGTCAGCAGCCACACAAGGTAACAAGACCAGTCCAAGAAACACAACAGCACAAAGCTCAGGGTGGATCACAAAGTTACCACACAGTCTGAGCACAAGCAAGAGGCCACAAGGCCAGTTCAAGAGTTCACATATATATATGATTGTCAAACATTACATATGTTTGTGTTCTCTAGGTTGTAGTGGGTTTAGCCTTAGGGGGTACAATCTCTAGGGTTTCATACTTGTACTCCCAACTTTCCTAATGCAATCACTTCACTGATTCTGACATGGTATTACGAGCCTAGGGTTAGGAACCTAGGACCGTCCTTAGGGCCCACCGTTTCCGCTCGAAGCGCCCTCGTGCGCCGTCCTTTCCTAGCGCCCTCGTGCGCCTCACTCCTAGTGCGCCCTCGAGCGCCTCCTCTCCTCTTACGCTGCCCGTGCGCAGCCACTAGCAACCCGCGCGCGCGGCCCGTTTTCCCGTCGCGTAGCCCGCTAGCCGCCCGTGCGCGGCCCGTTTTCTGAGCGCGCGGCCCCCTAGCTGCTCGCGCCGTCGTCGCCGCCCACGCGCAGCCCGCTAGCCGCCCGTCGACCGCCGCCGCGTCCCCTTAGGCCGCCGCCGCGAACCTAGTGCGGCCCGCTAGCCGCCCGTCGACCGCCGCCAGCACGAACGCAGCCGCGGCCCGCGCACAGCCGCACCTTAGGCACCGCCGCGCACCGAGCATAGGCCCGCCGTCGCGCCGCCCTGCCTGCTCGAGTCGCGCCGCCCGAGTCGCGCCGCCCTGATCGAGCCGCGCCACCCCACCTATAGCAACTGCTGTTCCTGTTCCTGCTACAGCCACTACTGCTACTACTGCTACTGCTACTGCTACTGCTGCTACTGCTACTGCTACTACTGCCACTATGGCTAGTCCTACCGTTCTCACCTTTGACTCTGAGGGCCGCCCGATTAAGTTTGACGTTTGGCTCGATGACCTGCACCTGTTCCTCCAGATCACTGCCAAGGACGATGTTTCACTGTTTGACCACACGTCCGGCGTAGCTCTCGCACCTGCTGCTACCGCTGACAGTACAGCTCGCTCACAGTGGCAGACCCGTGACGCGCACGCTCGCCTAGCCGTTCGCAGCCACCTGCCGTTAGATGAGCGCGAGCACTTTGGCCAGCATAAGACCGCCAAGGAACTGTACGATGCTGTCATTGCGCGCTACTCCTCCCCTGCTACTGCTGAGATAGGCCGTCTGTCACTGCCCTATCTCTTCCCCGATCTGTCCGCCTTTGCCACTGTAGCTGACCTTATCACTCACCTCCGTACTAGTGATCTCCGCTATCGTGCCGCGCTTCCTCCTGACTTTCTCGCCAAGAACCCTCCCCCGATGTACCTCACCCTCTACCACCTAGTCACTCGCCTCCCTGACACTCTTCGTGCTGTCAGGGACCACTTTCTCGCTCTCTCTCCCACTGACCTCACTGTCGACCTGCTCGAGAAGGAGCTCCTTGCAGCTGAGAAGGGTATTGTAGCTGTAGGTGCCTCTCGTGGCGACCCTCGCACTCCCTTCTTTGAGGGGTGTTCCCCCGTCCCCCTTCTCCCCTCCATTGCATCTGCTGCTGCTGTCGACTACCTCGGTGCTGAGGAGGTCGGGGCTGCGTCTGCTCCTAGTTGGAGGCGCAAGAGCGGCAAGGGCAAAGGGGGCAAGGGTGGAGGAGGTGGAGGCGGGGGCGGCGGTAGTGGAGGGGGTGGAGGAGGCGGGGGTGGTGGCGGTGGTGGGAGTGGTACTGGGGGGGGGGGGGGTCAGTGGCGGAGGAGGGGGTGGTGGCGGCGGCGGTAGTGGGGGTGGCGGGGGTGGCGGTGGTAGTGGTGGCGGCGGTGGAGCTGGTGGCGGGCGTGGTGGGGCGGTGCAGCGTGGAGGCCAGAGGCAGCAGCAGCAGCGTCCCGGCGAGACCCCGACCTCCCAGCAACTCCGTGAGTGGTACTCTCAGCGTGGGGGGTCTGGGGGTGGAGGTACCTGCCCGTACCTCCGCACAGGTGACCGCACTGGCCAGACCTGTGGGAGGTTCCACACGGCACACCGCTGCTTCTTTCGTCTCGACGACGCCTGGCGTGCACAGTTTCCTGACGCCACTGAGCTGCCCCGCTGGGCTGATCTGATGAAAAAGAATATTGATGTCTTTGCTCTTGACTTTGATGCTATCCTTGGTGCCATGTATGCATTGACTATTATTGGAGAGAGTGACCAGTACCTGCGTGTCCCGCCTGACCCGGGCATTAGGACCAGTGAGGCTGCCACTCTAGGTGCCAGTGCGTCTGCTGCCCCAGGTGCTGGTGAGGCTTCTGCCCTAGGTGCTCGTGAGTCTGCCCCCCTTGGTACTGAGTCTACTGAGGCACTGCACACCTTCACACTGGACTCAGGTGCTTCTCGCTGTTTCTTTCGTGACCGCACTACCTTAGAGCAGCTTGCTCGGCCGGTTGCTGTCTCCCTCCCTGACCCCTCTGGGGGTCCGTGTCAAACATTGTATGTGTTATATTTGTGTAGGCTATTGTGGGTTAGCCTCTAGGGGGTACACAACTCTAGGTTTGTCATACTTGTACTCTCATTTTCTCCTGCTAGTCCATTCATTCTCGTTCTTACATTCTAACATGGTATTACGAGCCTAGGTAGTAACCTAGGACCGAACGTTGGGCCCACCGTTCCGCTAGAAGCGCCCTCGAGCGCCGTATCTCATTAGAGCCCTCGAGCGCCTCTCTCCTAGCGCGCCCTCGTGCGCCTCTCTTCCTCCTGCTGCCCGTGCGCAGCTCGCTAGTGCCGCGCGCGGCCTTTTCTTTTAGCGTGCGTAGCCCGCTAGCGGCCCGCGCGCGACCGTTTTTTAAGCGCGCGCCGACCCCTAGCCGCCCGCGCGACCGTCGCTGCCCACGAGCAGCCCCCCTAGCCGCCCGTCGACCGCCACCCAGAGCGTCGCAGCCCGCCCTTAGGCCGCCGCGACACCCCCTTAGGCCGCCGCCCGCGCGCTAGTAAGGCCAGCGCACAGCCACGGCCCGCCCGCTACAGCCGCCCACGCGCACGCCCCCCCCGTTGCGCTCCGCCACGTAGCCCAGGCCGAGCCGCCCGAACCGTGCCGAGCCGCCCGAACCGAGCCGCGCCGCCCGAACCGAGCCGCGCCGCCCGAACCGAACCGCGCCGCCCTGGCCGAGTCGCGCCGCCCTACTGAGCCCCACCACCTACTACTACTGCTACTACTGCTACAGCTGCTACTGCTACTCCTGCTACTGCTACTGCTGCTACTGCAACTATGGCTAGCCCCTCTGTACTAGCTTTCGATGCTGAGGGCCGCCCACTGAAGTTTGAGACCTGGCTCGATGACCTGCACCTATTCCTCCAGCTCACTGCCAAGGAGGATATCTCACTGTACGATCACGCGCTAGGCAATGCTGCTGCCCCTGCTGCTACTGCTGACAGTACTGCCCGTTCACAGTGGCAGACTCGTGACGCCCACACACGCTTCGCTATTCGCAACTCCCTGCCGATCGATGAGCGTGAGCACTTTGGCCAGCACAAAACAGCGCAGGCACTGTACACTGCTGTAGTGGCACGCTACTCCTCACCTGCTTCTGCTGCGCTAGGCCGTCTCTCGCTCCCCTACCTGTTCCCCGACCTGTCAGCTTTCTCCACAGTCGCTGACCTCATCACGCACCTCCGCACTAGTGAGGCCCGCTTCCGTGCCGCTATGCCCGCTGAGTTTCTTGCCACCCACCCCCCCCCGCTCTGGCTCACTCTCTACCACCTAGTCACCCGTCTCCCTGACTCTCTTCGTGCGGTCAGGGACCTCTTCCTCGCTCGCTGCCCCACTGAGCTCACCGTTGACCTGCTCGAGAAGGAACTGCTTGCAGCTGAGACTAGCATAGTCGCTGTAGCTGCCTCTCGTGGCGACCCCCGCACCCCTTTCTTCGAGGGGTGTTCCCCTTCCCCCCTTCTCCCCTCTGTCGCCTCTGCAGCTGCTGTCGACCTCGTTGGTACTGAGCAGGTCGGGACTGCGTCCGCTCCGAGCTGGCGCCGCAGCGGCAAGGGCAAAGGGGGCAAGGGAGGTGGAGGTGACGGCGGGGGAGGCGGTGGTGGGGGCGGTAGCGGCGGTGGGGGCGGTGGCGGGGCTGGAGGGGCTAGTGACAGCGGTGGGGGTGGTGGCGGCAGCAGCGGAGGAGGTGGCCGGGGTGGGGGCGGTGGTTGGGGTGGCGGTGGACGCGGAGGCGGCAGGGGCGGTGGTGGTCGAGGTGGTGGCGGCGGCGGTGGAGGTCGTGGAGGCGCTGGAGGTGGCCAGAGCCAGCAGCACACTCCGTCTTCCCAGGAGCTTCGTGAGTGGTACTCTCAGCACGGGGGGCGGGGTGGCCTTAGCTGCACGTACGTCATCCGCACTGGTGACCGCACTGGCCAGACGTGTGGGAGGGCGCACACCACGAAGCGCTGCTTTTCCCGCCTTGACGACGCTTGGCGCACTCAGTTCCCTGCTGCCACTGAGCTGCCCCGCTGGGCTGACCTGATGAAGAAGAACATTGATATCTATGCTATTGACTTTGATGCTATTCTCACTGCAATGTATGTGTTGTCTACTAGTGGAGAGAGTGCCCAGTACCTGCGTGTTCCGCCCGACCCGGGCATTCGCACCAGTGAGGCTGCCGCTCTAGGTGCTAGTGCGTCTGCTGCCCTAGGTGCTGGTGAGGCTACCGCTCTAGGTGCTCGCGTGTCTGCTGCCCCAGGTGCTGGTGAGGCTGCTGCTCTAGGTGCTAGTGCGTCTGCGCCCCCTGGTACTGAGTCCACTGCGGCACTGCACACCTTCACTCTCGACTCAGGTGCTTCTCGCTGTTTCTTTCGTAACCGCACTGCCCTTGAGCAGCTTGCTCGGCCAGTTGCTGTCTCCCTCGCTGACCCCTCTGGGGGTCCGGTCATTGCGACCTCCTCCACTGTCCTTCCTTGTCCTGCGGTTCCGTCGGGCACACTGTCCGGTCTCCACCTCCCCTCGTTCTCTACGAACTTGGTGGCGGGTTGTGCGCTCCAGGACGGGGGTGTCCACCAGTTCACCCCTGCCTACGAGCGCGTGACACACTGCACGTGTGCTCGGACGGGCCGTCACCTGGCTACCTTCACTCGGCAGCCGGGGTCGGACCTGTACACACTGACCACTGAGTCCCCTCAGGTAGCTGCGTCTGCGTCTGCGTCAGGTCAGCTGTCTGCCCCCTTCTCGTGTCGCTCTCTGGCGCACGAGACTGTTCTCTGGCACCACCGCCTTGGTCACCCGTCAGTGCAGCGCCTTCGTGGCATGCACAAACGGTACCTTGTCTCTGGTCTTCCCAGGGTTCTCCCTCCCCTCCCACCCTCGCCTGCTCCTCCCTGTCTTCCCTGTGTCGAGGGGCGGCAGCGCGCCGCTCCTCACTCCTCCTCGTTTCCCCCGACGACTGCTCCCCTGCAGACGCTCCACATGGACGTGTGGGGCCCTGCCCGCGTCCGTGGACAGGGTCAGGAGAGGTACTTCTTGATAGTTGTTGACGACTACTCGCGCTACACCACGGTCTTCCCCTTGCGCACCAAGGGTGAAGTCCCTGATGTTTTGATCCCTTGGATCCGCGCTGCCCGTCTCCAGCTCCACGAGAGGTTCCACTCGGACTTTCCTGTCTTGCGTCTGCACTCTGACAGAGGTGGGGAGTTTTCCTCCGACCTCTTGAGGGCCTTCTGTCAGGGGGAGGGCATTGAGCAGTCGTTCACGCTTCCGGCCTCTCCACAGCAGAATGGGGTTGCTGAGCGCCGCATTGGCTTGGTCATGGAAGTCGCTCGTACCTCCTTGATCCATGCGGCTGCCCCCCACTTTCTGTGGCCGTTTGCAGTCCGGTACGCTGCGCATCAGCTCAACCTTTGGCCCCGTGTCTCCTTGCCGGAGACCTCGCCCACACTGCTGTGGACGGGGAAGGTTGGCGATGCGTCGCGTTTCCGGGTCTGGGGATCTCGAGCTTTTGTCCGTGATACGTCTGCGGACAAGCTCTCCTCCCGCGCTGTTCCTTGTGTCTTCCTTGGCTTTGTCCCGGACGCGTCTGGTTGGCAGTTTTACCACGCCACCTCGCGCCGTGTCCTGCCCTCTCAGGACGTCACTTTTGACGAGTCGGTGCCCTACTACCGCCTCTTCCCCTACCGCACTGGCCCGCTCCCCCCCCCGCCTCTCTTCCTCGCGCCAGGTGCTGCTGTGGTAGACCCCCTCCCCCCTCAGGGTGCCGCTCCCTCAGGTGTGTCCCAGGTAGACCCGGTTGAGCCTGTCGAGGTAGCTGTCGACTCTCGTCCTGCTAGGGGTGCTGAGCCTGAGCATGCGGAGCCTGGGGGTGCGGAGCCTGGGGTTGCGGAGTCTGGGGGTGCGGAGCCTGCGGGTGCTGAGTCTGGGGGTGCGGAGCCTGCGGGTGCTGAGTCTGGGGGTGCTGAGTCTGGGGGTGCTGAGCCTGAGGGTGCTGCGACTGAGAGTGCTTCACCTGGAGGCGCTCTTTCCTCACAGCAGCTGCGTGAGTGGTACTTACAGTACTGCAGCCTCAGGATAGGTGCTGCTGGAGCTCGTGCTCGTGCTTCCCCTCCTAGGCGGGAGCTGCCCTCTCCCCAGCGGCTTCGAGAGTGGTACGCTCGTCGCTGCAGTCTCCGGAGTGGCGCTACTAGTGTCAAGGACCCTGGAGCTGGAGGTGCTGCTGGTGCTGGAGCTGCTGGAGGTGCTGCTGCTGCTGGAGGTGCTGCTGGTGCTGGTGCTGCTGGAGCTGCTGGAGGTGCTGCTGGTGCTAGTGCTGCTGGCGCTGCTGGAGGTGCTGCTGGTGCTGGTGCTGCTGGAGCTGCTAGAGGTGCTGGAGCTGCTGGAGGTGCTGCTGCTGCTGGCGGTGCTGCTGGTGCTGTTGGAGCTGCTGGCGGTGCTGCTGGAGGTGCTGCTGGTGCTGGAGCTGCTGGAGCTGCTGGTCCTGGAGCTGCTCGTACTGGAGGTACTGGAGCTGCTGGGACTGGAGCTGCTGAGGGGGCTGGAGCTGGAGTTGCTGAGCGGCCGCGGCCGTACTACGTTCCGCTCCTTCAGCAGGTTCTTGGTCTCCCGCCCCCTACTGGTCCTACTCCTCCCCTACTGAGTCCACCGCCTGTCCAGTCACAGTTACAGCCTGCCACTCTGCTGCTTGGTCCTTCTCCTTACACTGCGCCGACGGGTAGTCTTACTGAGCGTCGTGAGCCTGAGTCTCGTCCTCCGTCGCCTGAGTCTAGTCCAGAGTCGCCTGAGTCGCGTCCAGGGTCGCCTGTCCGAGCTGTCCGCGCTGGTCGTCGTGCTCCGCGTGAGCGTCCTCCTCCTGTCCTTGGCACTCACTATATGACCCTGCGTCCTTCCACTGCTCCACAGCGCGTCCCT
Source organism: Closterium sp. Naga37s-1 (assembly GCA_947471745.1). NCBI lineage: Eukaryota > Viridiplantae > Streptophyta > Zygnematophyceae > Desmidiales > Closteriaceae > Closterium > Closterium sp. Naga37s-1. The sequence continues at coordinate 260,913 of CANJKZ010000430.1, forward strand.
CTGCCGTCTCCTCCTGCGTCCTCTCTTCCTGACGTCCCTGACCCGCCGTCAGACCTTACTCATGCTGCCAGTCCTACTGTCGCGCGTCTCCTTGCCACTGTTGTCACTGACCCTACCTTTGAGTCCTCTGCTGCGTCTGCTCTAGTCGCTGAGCTTGTTGACTTTGCTGCCGCCTGTCGTCTAGACTACGCCGCTAGCCTTGTTGCTGAGTCTGAGTCTGTCTGTCCTCCGTCCGTCGGGGGTGAGTGTGCTCTTGGCACGGACGTCCTTGAGGACAGACAGGAGGAGTTTGAGTGCTTTGCTGCTGCTTTACCTCATCTCGTGTCCATGCTGATTGCCCCTGAGGGAGACCCGGATGCACCAGACATCCCGACCCCACGCTCCTACGCAGAGGCGATGGAGGGTCTCTACTCCTCTCAGTGGCAGACAGCCATGGACGCAGAGATGGCTTCCTGGAAGTCCACAGGCACCTACGTCGACGAGGTTCCCCCACCTGGGGCGAACATCGTCAGTGGCATGTGGATTTTCAGGGTGAAGCGGCCGCCGGGTTCTCCGCCTGTCTTCAAGGCGCGTTACGTTGCACGAGGCTTCAGTCAGCGAGAGGGAGTTGACTTCTTCCAGACCTTCTCCCCGACCCCGAAGATGACCACTCTTCGGGTTCTGCTGCACGTCGCTGCTCAGCGTGACTACGAGCTCCACTACCTTGACTTCAGCACTGCGTTCCTACATGGCACCCTGCACGAGGAGATCTGGCTGCGCCGCCCACCTGGCTTCACTGGGTCGTTCCCTCCTGGTACCCAGTGGAGCCTCCGGCGGCCAGTCTACGGTCTCCGCCAGGCGCCCCGTGAGTGGCACGACACACTGAGGACTACTCTTGCTGCTCTTGGGTTTGCTCCTTCTACTGCTGACCCGTCGCTGTTTCTACGCACCGACACCACTCTGCCGCCGTTCTACGTTCTCGTGTACGTAGACGACTTGGTCTTTGCTACTGCTGACACTGAGGCACTCGCCCACGTGAAGTCGGAGCTGCAGAAGAGACACACGTGCACAGACCTGGGTGAACTGACAAGCTATCTTGGCTTGCGGATCACCCGGGACAGAGCACAGCGCACCATCACCTTGACTCAGTCCACTCCTCGCCTCAGCCCACTCCTCTGCCTACCGGTCACTCGCTCTCAGCTCAGCCTTCGGATGAGTCCGTAGAGCCGAGTGGCCCGTATCCAGAGCTTGTGGGCTGCCTCATGTACCTGATGACCTGCACTCGACCTGACCTAGCATACCCTCTTAGCATCCTAGCACGCTATGTCGCTCCTGGCCGTCACCGGAAGGAGCACATGGATGCCGCTAAGAGGGTGTTGCGCTACTTGTGCAGTACGTCGGGCATGGGGCTTGTGCTTGGAGGACGGCGCGACGTTGTCCTCACTGGACACTCAGACGCTTCTTGGGCTGACAACCAGGCTACTCAGCGGTCGTCTCAGGGTTACACCTTCAGCCTTGGCTCTGGCTCAGTTTCTTGGCGTTCTACACGCTCTTCCTCTGTTCTCAGCTCCAGTTGTGAGGCTGAGATCTACGCCACAGCCATGGCTGCCCAGGAGCTTCGCTGGCTCACCTACCTGCTGACCGACCTGGGAGAGCGGCCTCGTTCTCCTCCAGTGCTGTACGTCGACAACAAGGCTGCCCTTGCCTTGTGTCAGGAGCACAGACTGGAGCACAGAACGAAGCACATCGCTCTGCGCTACTTCCTTGCTCGAGAGCTACAGCAGCGTGGTCAGCTTCGTCTTTCGTACGTGGCCACTCGGGCCAACACTGCTGATGTGTTCACCAAGGCGCTTCAGCCTTGTGACCATCAGCGTTTCTGTACTGTTCTAGGCCTTGTGCCTACTGTCCCTCACTTGCTCACTTCTTGACTCTGCCTGTACACTTGCTAGGTTGTGATCACTGTACTTCTTGTTATATTATCAAACTGCATGTGAACTGGTCTTGTGACCACTTGCTTGTGCTCGGAATTTGTGTGGTATCCTTGAGATCCACCCTGAGCTTGTTATGCTTGCTTTGCTTTGACTGGTCTTGTGACCCCTTGCTCTCCCCCACTTAGCCTATGGGGGTGTGTCAAACATTGTATGTGTTATATTTGTGTAGGCTATTGTGGGTTAGCCTCTAGGGGGTACACAACTCTAGGTTTGTCATACTTGTACTCTCATTTTCTCCTGCTAGTCCATTCATTCTCGTTCTTACATTCTAACAGTCCGGTCATTGCGACCTCCTCCACTGTCCTCCCTTGTCCTGCGGTCCCGTCGGGCACACTGTCAGGTCTCTACCTCCCCTCGTTCTCTACGAACTTGGTGGCAGGTAGTGCACTTCAGGACGGGGGTGTCCACCAGTTTACCCCTGCCTACGAGCGTGTGACACACTGCACGTGTGCTCGGACGGGTCGCCACCTGGCTACCTTCACTCGGCAGCCGGGGTCGGACCTGTACACACTGACCACTGAGTCCCCTCAGGTAGCTGCGTCTGCGTCTGCGTCAGGTCAGCTGTCGGCCCCCTGCTCGTGTCGCTCTCTGGCACACGAGACCGTCCTCTGGTACCACCGCCTTGGTCACCCGTCAGTGCAGCGCCTTCGTGGCATGCACAAACGGTACCTTGTCTCTGGTCTTCCCAGGGTTCTCCCTCCCCTCCCACCCTCGCCTGCTCCTCCTTGTCTTCCCTGTGTCGAGGGGCGGCAGCGCGCCGCTCCTCACTCCTCCTCGTTTCCCCCGACGACTGCTCCCCTGCAGACGCTCCACATGGACGTGTGGGGCCCAGCCCGCGTCCGTGGACAGGGTCAGGAGAGGTACTTCTTGATAGTTGTTGACGACTTCTCGCGCTACACCACGGTCTTCCCCTTGCGCACCAAGGGTGAAGTCCCTGATGTTTTGATCCCTTGGATCCGCGCTGCCCGTCTCCAGCTTAGCGAGAGGTTCCACTCTGACTTTCCTGTCCTGCGTCTGCACTCTGACAGAGGTGGGGAGTTTTCCTCCGACCTCTTGAGGGCCTACTGCCAGGGGCAGAGCATTGAGCAGTCGTTCACGCTTCCGGCCTCTCCTTTGCAGAGTGGGGTTGCTGAGCGCCGCATTGGCCTGGTCATGGAGGTCGCTCGTACCTCCTTGATCCATGCGGCTGCTCCCCACTTTCTGTGGCCGTTTGCGGTCCGATACGCTGCGCATCAGCTCAACCTCTGGCCCCGTGTCTCCGTTCCGGAGACTTCACCGACACTGCGTTGGACGGGAGAGGTTGGCGATGCGTCGCGTTTCCAGGTCTGGGGATCTCGAGCTTTTGTCCGCGATACGTCCGCGGACAAGCTCTCCTCTCGCGCTGTTCCTTGTGTCTTCCTTGGCTTTGTCCCGGACGCGTCTGGTTGGCAGTTTTACCACGCCACCTCGCGCCGTGTCCTGCCCTCTCAGGACGTCACTTTCGACGAGTCGGTCCCCTACTACCGCCTCTTCCCCTACCGCACTGCCCCGCTCCCCCCCCCGCCTCTCTTCCTCGCGCCAGGTGCTGCTGTGGTAGACCCCCTCCCCCCTCAGGGTGCCGCTCCCTCAGGTGTGTCCCAGGTAGACCCGGTTGAGCCTGTCGAGGTAGCTGTCGACTCTCGTCCTGCTAGGGGTGCTGAGCCTGAGCGTGCGGAGTCTTGGGGTGCGGAGCCTGGGGGTGCAGAGCCTGGGGGTGCGGAGCCTGCGGGTACGGAGTCTGGGGGTGCTGAGTCTGGGGGTGCTGAGACTGGGGGTGCTGAGCGTGAGAGTGCTACGTCTGAGGGTGCTGAGCCAGAGGGTACTGCGACTGACCGTGCTGCACCTGGAGGCGCTCCCTCCTCCCAGCAGATGCGGGAGTGGTACTTGCAGTACTGCAGCCTCAGGAGGGGCGCTTCTGGAGCTAGGGGTACTGCTGGAGCTGGTGCTCGTGGTTCCCCTCCTAGGCGGGAGCCGCCCTCTCCTCAGCGGCTCCGAGAGTGGTACGCTCGGCGCTGCAGTCTCCGGAGTGGCGCTACTGGTGTCGCGGACCCTGGAGTTGGAGCTGGTACTGGTGCTGGTGCTACTGACGCTGGAGCTGCTGGAGGCAGTGCTGGTGCTGCTGGAGCTCCTGTAGGTGCTGGAGCCTCTGGTCCTGGAGGTGCTCGTACAGGCGGTACTGGAGCTGCAGGGACTGGGGGTTCTTTGGAGCTGCTGGAGGTGCTGCTGGTGCTGGTGCTGCTGGAGGTGCTGCTGGTGCTGGAGCTGCTGGTGGTACTGCTGGAGGTGCTGCTGGTGCTGGTGCTACTGGAGGTGCTACTGGTGCGGGAGGTTCTGGAGCTGCTGGAGCTGCTGGTGGTGCTGCGGGAGTTGTAGCTGGAGACCCTGGAGCTGAGGGCGCTGGTGCTGTCTCTGCTGGTTCAGGAGGAGCTGCGCGGCCACGGCCGTACTACGTTCCGCTCCTTCAGCAGGTTCTTGGCCTCCCGCCCTCTCCTGGTACTCCTCCTCCCCTACCGAGTCCACCACCTGTCCAGTCGCAGTCACAGTTACCGCTTGCCTCTCCGCTGCCTGGTCCCTCTCCTTACACTGCGCCGACGAGTAGTCTTACGGAGCGTCGTGAGCCTGAGTCTCGTCCTCCGTCGCCTGAGTCTCGTCCAGAGTCGTCTGAGTTGCATCCAGAGTCGCCTGTCCGCACTGTCCGCACAGGTCGTCGTGCTCCTCGTCAGCGTCCTCCTCCTGTCCTTGGCACTCACTATATGACCCTGCGTCCTTCCACTGCTCCACAGCGTGTCCCTCTGCCGTCTCCTCCTGCGTCCTCTCTTCCTGCCGTTGCTGACCCGCCGTCAGACTCCCTTCGTGCTGCCAGTCCTATTGTCACGCGTTTCCTCGCCACTGTTGTCACTGACCCTACCTTTGAGTCCTCTGCTGCGTCTGCTCTTGTCGCTGAGCTTGTTGACTTTGCTGCCGCCTGTCGTCTAGACTACGCCGCTAGCCTTGTTGCTGAGTCTGAGTCTGTCTGTCCTCCGTCCGTCGGGGGTGAGTGTGCTCTTGGCACGGACGTCCTTGAGGACAGACAGGAGGAGTTTGAGTGCTTTACCGCTGCTTTACCTCATCTCGTGTCCATGCTGATTGCCCCTGAGGGAGACCCGGATGCACCAGACATCCCGACCCCACGCTCTTACGCAGAGGCGATGGAGGGTCCCTACTCCTCTCAGTGGCAGACAGCCATGGACGCAGAGATGGCTTCCTGGAAGTCCACAGGCACCTACGTCGACGAGGTTCCCCCACCTGGGGCGAACATCGTCAGTGGCATGTGGATTTTCAGGGTGAAGCGGCCGCCGGGTTCTCCGCCTGTCTTCAAGGCGCGTTACGTTGCACGAGGCTTCAGTCAGCGAGAGGGAGTTGACTTCTTCCAGACCTTCTCCCCGACCCCGAAGATGACCACTCTTCGGGTTCTGCTGCACGTCGCTGCTCAGCGTGACTACGAGCTCCACTCTCTTGACTTCAGCACTGCTTTCCTACAGGGCAGCCTGCACGAGGAGATCTGGCTGCGCCGCCCACCTGGCTTCACTGGGTCGTTCCCTCCTGGTACCCAGTGGAGCCTCCGGCGGCCAGTCTACGGTCTCCGCCAGGCACCCCGTGAGTGGCACGACACACTGAGGACGACTCTTGCTGCTCTTGGGTTTGCTCCCTCTACTGCTGACCCGTCGCTGTTTCTACGCACCGACACCACTCTGCCGCCGTTCTACGTTCTCGTGTACGTAGACGACTTGGTCTTTGCTACTGCTGACACTGAGGCACTCGCCCACGTGAAGTCGGAGCTGCAGAAGAGACACACGTGCACAGACCTGGGTGAACTGACAAGCTATCTTGGCTTGCGGATCACCCGGGACAGAGCACAACGCACCATCACCTTGACCCAGTCACACATGGTGCAGCAGGTCCTTCAGCGCTTCCGCTTCACGTACTCCTCGCCTCAGCCCACTCCTCTGCCTACCGGTCACTCGCTCTCAGCTCTGCCTTCGGATGAGTCCGTAGAGCCGAGTGGCCCGTATCCAGAGCTTGTGGGCTGCCTCATGTACCTGATGACCTGCACTCGACCTGACCTAGCATACCCTCTTAGCATCCTAGCACGCTATGTCGCTCCTGGCCGTCACCGGAAGGAGCACATGGATGCCGCTAAGAGGGTGTTGCGCTACTTGTGCAGTACGTCGGGCATGGGGCTTGTGCTTGGAGGACGGAGAGACGTTGTCCTCACTGGGCACTCAGACGCTTCTTGGGCTGACGACCAAGCTACTCAGCGGTCGTCTCAGGGTTACACCTTCAGTCTTGGCTGTGGTTCTGTTTCTTGGCGTTCTACTCGCTCGTCTTCAGTTCTCAGCTCCAGTTGTGAGGCTGAGATCTACGCCACAGCCATGGCTGCACAGGAGTTACGCTGGCTCACCTACCTGCTGACCGACCTGGGAGAGCGGCCTCGTTCTCCTCCAGTGCTGTACGTCGACAACAAGGCCGCCCTTGCCTTGTGTCAGGAGCACAGACTGGAGCACAGAACGAAGCACATCGCTCTGCGCTACTTCCTTGCTCGAGAGCTGCAGCAGCGTGGTCAGCTTCGTCTCTCGTACGTGGCCACTCGGGCCAACACTGCTGATGTGTTCACCAAGGCACTTCCGCCTTGTGATCATCAGCGTTTCTGTACTGTTCTAGGCCTTGTGCCTACTGTCCCTCACTTGCTCACTTCTTGACTCTGCTTGTACTGTGATCTCTATATACACTTGCTAGGTTGTGATCACTGTACCTCTTGTTATATTATCAAACTGCATGTGAACTGGTCTTGTGACCACTTGCTTGTGCTCGGAATTTGTGTGGTTTCCTTGAGATCCACCCTGAGCTTGCTTTGCTTTGCTTTGCTTGACTGGTCTTGTGACCATCTGGTTGTCTCCCACTTTGCCTATGGGGGTGTGTCAAACATTACATATGTTTGTGTTCTCTAGGCTGTAGTGGGTTTAGCCTTAGGGGGTACAATCTCTAGGGTTTCATACTTGTACTCCCAACTTTCCTAATGCAATCACTTCACTGATTCTGACAATGATACATGCACAAGCAAAGCAAAGAGACAAGAACTGAGACTACAACACCCTAGGACCTGTCTCGAACAAGGCCTAACTGTACACAAAACCTGTGGTGGTCACCAGGCAGAAGAGCCTTGGTGAAAATGTCTGCAGTGTTGGCCTCCGAGGCCACGAACTCCAAACGTGCCTGTCCATGTCGCTGCAACTCTCGAAGGAGAAAGTACCTGACGTCGATGTGCTGCACTCTGCTCTCCAGTCGAGGCTCTCGACACAGGAGAATCATGGCCTTGTTGTCAGCGAACAAGGTCGGTGCAGAGCTCGGCCGCTCACCAAGGTCGGTGAGTAAGAAAGTCAACCAGCGCAACTCCTGTGCAGCCATGGCTCCGGCGTAGATCTCAGCCTCAGCGCTAGACTGCGCAACAGACGAAGACCGAGTCGACCTCCACGACACAGCACCAGAGCCCAGACTGAAACAGTACCCCTGAGTAGACCTCTGAGTCTCGACGTCGTCTAAGTAAGAGGAGTCGCAGTGACCGGTGAGCAAAATTGGCTGCGTCCCTCCAAGCACAAGCCCCATGCCTGATGTAGTCGCCAGATACTTCGCCACCCTCACAACAACCCTCCAGTGCACAGGGCGGTGCCTCCCAGTCGCAACGAAGCTAGCAAGGACGCTGAGAGGGAAGTCGAGGTCCGGGCGAATACATGTCATCAGGTACATGAGGCAGCCCACCAGCTCTGCGTAGGGACCACTGGGCTCAAAAGGCTCGTCAGGGAAAGGGTCGGTGAGCCTGTGGTCAACATCAAGAGGAGTAGGCTGCGCAGTGGAGTGCTGAAGCCCAAACCGCTGAAGGACCTGGTGCACCATGTGTGACTGGGTCAGAGTGATGGTGCGAGCGGCTCTGTCCCTGGTGATCTGCAGGCCAAGATAGCGACGCAGTTCACCAAGGTCAATGCACGTGTGTCTCTTCTGCAGTTCGGACTTCACCTCAGCCAGAGCAACCCTGTCTGCAGTGGCGAAGACCAGGTCGTCGACGTAGACAAGAACAAAGAAAGGTGTGGGCCCAGGACGAACAAACAACGACGGGTCAGCAGTGGATGGTGCAAAGCCAAGGTCAGAGAGTGTCGATTGAAGAGTGTCGTGCCACTCAAAGGGTGCCTGGCGGAGACCGTAGACTGGTCGTCTTAGGCTCCACTGGGTCCCAGGCGGAAAGGTGCCAGTGAAACCGGGAGGACGGCGCAGCCGGATCTCCTCGTGACGGCGGCCCTGTAAGAAGGCATAGGAAAAGTCGAGAGAGTGTAACTCGTAGTCTCTCTGTGCTGCTACGTGCAGTAACACCCGAAGAGTGGTCATCTTCGGGGTAGGCGCGAAGGTCTGAAAGAAGTCAACTCCCTCGTGCTGACTGAAACCTCTAGCCACGTAGCGCGCCTTGAAGACAGGGGGAGATCCCGGTGGCCGCTTCACCTTGAAGATCCACATGCCATCGACTACGTTCGCCCCAGGAGGGGGAACCTCGTCAACGTAGGTGCCTGTGGATCTGTAGGAGGCCATCTCTGCATCCATGACAGCTCTCCACTGAGAGGCCCAATGCCCTGATATTGCCTCAGCGTAGGAGCGAGGAGTCGGTATGTCAAGGGCGTCGGGGTCTCCCTCAGGGGCTAGCAACATGGTGCAGAGATGAGGCGAAGCGGCTGCCAAGAACTCAAGCTCAAACTGCCTATCCTCTAGAACGTCACAGCCAAGGGAAGACTCACCCCCGACGGACAAAGGACGGGTAGGAGGAGCAGCCACCAATCGGGTGGCGTAGTCAAGGCGGCGAGTAGTGGCGAAGTCAGTGACAGTGGCAGTAAGAGCCAAAACATACGAAAAAGGAGCACGAGGGTCCGTAACAAGGGAGGCGAGAACACAGGAGAGAACAGGACGGTACGTGCGGTAGTAGTCACTGGTAGGGGTCGAGGAGGAAGCGGTGAGGGACGACTCAAGAGGGGAAGGGAGAACAGACTGAGGAGGACGAGGAGGAGTGGAATGAAACAGAACAGTACGGAGGTCAGTGACTGGGGACGACGGACGAGCACGAGGAGGACAGCGAGTAGCCCAAGTGTGAGGACGAGAGAGAGGGGGGGACTCGAACTGAGGACGAGAGAAAACAGCCGGAGACGATTCAGGAGGAGCAAACGTAGGACCGTAAACAGGGGGAGACGAGGAGCGGCCGGGAGGAGGAGAAGGGAGTCCAAGTGCCCGAAGGCCACTCACAGGGGGCAACGAGTCCTGTAAGAGCGGGGGCTGCAGCGACGACTGCTGCTGCTGCTGTAACGCCAATCGCTGCTGCTCCTGCTGCTGCTCCAACTCCAGCCTCTGCAGCTCCTGCTGTTGCCGCTCCAGCCCCACCCTCTCCTATGTCAACCTCTCCTGCTCCTCACGCTCAAGTCGAAGAAGAGCCTGGTGCCGGGTCGGGTAGCGGTGGGGAGGCGGAGTAGGTACCGTAGAAGTAGTAGCGCCGGCTCCGCCCTCCTCAGCTCCAGTAACCCCAGATGGCGCACCTCCAGCTCTAACACGACCAGCTCCAGTACCCTTAGCCCCAGTACTGGCCACACCCGCACCTCCAGAAGTAGCACCTCCAGGGACAACACCCTCAACGCCAGCACCCCCAAAACCCGTACCGTCGGTAGCAGCACCCTCAGCTCCAGCACCCCCAGAGCTAGCTCCTCCAGGGTCCGCACCTCCAACACCAACACCTCCAGAGTCTGCGGGAACCTGCGGCTGAAACGCTGACGCCTGCTGCGATGACTGTGAGGACGACTCTGGGGACGGGGACCGTACCTGACGCGCTACCGAGGAGAGGGGGGTGACGTGCGACACACCAGGCGGGGCAGGACCAGGGGGGGAAGGGTGTACTGGAGGAGCGGGAGCAGGAGGAGGAGCGGGGGCAAGGAAAAGGGGAGGGGGGGGAACCGGGAGGCCTTGACACGGGTACCGGGCGTAGTAGGAGACAGACTCATCGAACCTGACGTCACGAGAGTCGAGGAAACGTTGGAGGGGCGGGTGGTGAAAGGTGTAGTCAGAGGAGCCCTCTGGAAAACCAAGGAAGACACAGGGGAGGGCGCGTGACGAGAGCTTGTCCGCAAAGGTGTCGCGGACAAGCGAAAGATAGCCCCAGACACGAAACTGAGACGCAACACCAGGGGATCCGGTCCAAAGACTGGTCGGTGAAGCCCCTGGCCGAGAAACACAAGGCCAGAGGTTCAGCTGGTGAGCGGCGTAGCAAACCGCGTAGGGCCACAGAAAATGGGGCGCACAGGCATGGATCATGGAGGTGCGCGCGATCTCGATGACCAAGCCTATGTGGCGCTCAGCAACCCCATTCTGCTGTGGGGACTCTGGAAGCGTCCATGACTGGAGGATGCACTGCTCGCGACATAATCCGGCGAGAATGCCTGAGCGAAACTCACCCCCACGGTCGGAGTGGAGACAACTGACACGACGGCCACGAGTGCCCTCAGTGGCGAGCAACCACCGGATCAGTGTAGAAGTCACCTCGGACTTCTTCGCCAGGGGGAACACGGTGGTGTAGCGGGAGTAATCGTCAATGACCACCAGGAAGAAGCTCTCCCTCTCGGGTCTGGGGCGGGGGGCGGGGCCCCAGACGTCCAAGTGGAGAGTCTCAAAGGGTGCAGTGGCCGGACGAAGGGAGGAGGAGTGAGGGGCGGCGCGCAGCCGACCCTCGACACAAGGAGTGCACGGAGGCGCAGGCGAGGGAGGGAGCGACGGGAAAACGCGCGGGAAACCTGAGACAAGACGTTGGCTAGCCATGCTGCGAAGGCGCGGGAGAGACGGGTGACCAAGGCAGTGGTGCCACAGGACGGTGGGGTGGGCAAGCGACCGACACGAGCACGACGCGGCAACCTGACCAAACGCGGCTACCTGGCTGGACGCAGGTACCTAGGGAGGGACGGTGTGCAGTGTGAAAAGGCCTGAGCTAGGCTCCTGGTGAAAAGTGGCCAGAGGGGCGTACGTGTCGCCGTCCACGCAGGTCCCGAAACTCTCCGACGGAGGAAACCAAACACCGACGTGACGGTTCTGAAGGTATTGCACACCCACCAAGTTCCTGGAGAACGAGGGGATGTGGAGAACAGTTAGAACACTCGAGGGGACGGCCGGGCACGGAAGAGTAGTAGAGTTGCGAGCAACGACTGGTCCTGAGGTACGATCAGCCAGTGCAACTGAAACCGGTGCAGGAAGCGGTATAAGAGTGGTGCGGTCGCGGAAGAAACACTGCGACGCGCCAGAGTCCGACGTGAAAGAGAGCGACGCGTCCGCCGAAGTCTCGCCTAAGCTAGGGCCTAAACAAGAACCTATGCTAGCAACATGCAAAGATCCTAAACTACGAACAGGCAAGTAAACAGATCCAGGAGCACTATAATCAACATCAGCATACATAGCATGCACAGATCCTAAAGCATCAAGTAACTCGGACACAGACATGTCCCACAGCGCGGGACCGTGTGTCTGAACGAGGGGCAGCCAGTCAGGAGCAGGGCCTGGGCCGCACTCCGCACGCACACGGTCAGTGAGCTGAGCAAAGCACTGACCGGGAGGGTGGAGGCGGCCGCAGCAGAAGCCCTGACGAGTACCTGTCTGAACAACGTACTGACAGGGCGCTGAAGCTTCCTAACGGGAAGGCACCCTCTGTGTTATACACAGACTGGAATAGCATTGGGATGGGGGCGGTCCTAAGCCAGATGGCGGTCCACTGCCACGACCAGCACTGCCTGGCCCGCGAGGTCCCCACTGGGAAGACGGTTGCTGCAGTTGCCGCTGACCTGGACGCTGCTGCTGCTGTGGCTGCTGCTGACGCTGGGCCGTGTACCAGGCCGCCACTCCAGAACCTCCAACTGGCGGCCCTGCAGGCCCCGGACCACCCCTAACGTCGCCTCCACCCGACACAGCAGGAGGGACCATCGGTGGACGCACTAGGCTCGTCGACGACTCCGCTGCCCCCTCCACTACCACTAGCCCCTCCACCTCCGCTGCCCCCTCCACCTCCGCCGCTGCCAGCACCCTTTCCGCCTTTCTTGCCACCCCTGCTCATGGACCGCCCACCATTAGTGGCGGCGGCCGCAGTCTCGTCGGACGCAGCAGAGGCAAGAGAAGCCGTAAAGGTGGGCAGCTGTGGGACAGTGCACCCCTGGAACAGCGGTGGGGGTACAGCGCCAGAAGCAGAAGCTACGGAGCGGAGGTTGCTCTCAACGTCCTTGAGTGCAGCCTCAAGGATCTTGATGGTGAGTTCGCTAGGGTGCTTCAGGAGAAGCGCGTCACGAATAGAGGCTAGGCGGTCAGGGAGGCTAGTGGCGATAAAGTAGATAGTAGTCGACATAGGAGGAGGGAGCAGTGCAAGCTGAGCCTCAGTACAAGCAGCTCGAAAACTAGTGTCTAGAGAGCGTAGGTGAGCAATCAGATCAGCAGCGCGGTCAAACGAAGCCAGGCCAGGGAACATAAACGATAGGAACAGACGGCCGAGAGAGGCAGAGGAGAGAGTGGAGTAGCGGGCCTTAATCGCATCGAGCAAGTCGCTAGCAGTGCGAACCTGAGTGAAGTGCGCCTCCTCAGGAAGAAGGCTGCTAAGCGCGATGCAGGCCGCCGCATCACGGGACTGCCAAACCGACAAAGCAGCGCGCCCCTGAGCGAAACGATCCCGCTCTGTGTCAGTGGGGTTAGAAACTAGTGCAGCTGGGTCAGGTGGTGTAGGCAGGTCGCCTGATGCGTGCGCCCATAGAGTCTCACTATCCTGGCGCTGGCTCTGAAAATATCGCTCAGCGCGGAGAAGCCACACAGAAAAATCTAACGGCCTACCCTCTGCGTCAAGGCGAAGAATACGAGGCGCCGCCATGGTGAGCGAGTGAAGGAAAACCCTACGGTCAAGGTCAGGATAGACGTGGCTTCCAACCGCTGTAAGTAGGGACACTAACAGTAGCGGCCGGGCGGAAGGCCTAAGCACACTCGCGACGATGTGACAGTGGAGGGGGGGAGTGCTTAAGGGCGGCGCACGAGTGGCAGCTGGCAGTGCGAGGGCAGCTGCTGGTGTGGCTGGTAGCGTGCGAGCAGTGGCAGGGCAGCTGATGGCGGCACGCAGGCAGGTGCTGGCGACTGGCGGGCAGCGGGCAGCACGGCGGCGGCGAGCGGATGGCGGCTGCACGCGGGCAGTGAGTGGCGCGGTCAGCAGTGCGCGAGCAGCGGGGGCGTAGGTGCGCGGGGCGCGCGAGCGGCGGCGGCGCAGGTGCGCAGGCGACGGGGCGGGTTCGTTACGTACGTATTGTTACGCTGGCGAGGGCGCCAGACTAAAACTAAACCGAACCGAAGAGAAAGACGAGAACGTTAGACGGAAACTCTGTCAGAATAGTGAAGGAAGGAATGATTGGACTAGCAAGCAGTTGGGTACAAGTAGGAAACCTAGAAGTGTTGTACCCTATATTGACTACCCCACTACAGCCTAAACAGACTATAGCATATAAGTTTGACACACCCCCATAGGCAAAGTGGGGGAGAACAAGAGGTCACAAGACCGGTCAAGAGAGGCAAAGCAAGCTCAGGGTGGATCACAACGTCACCACGCATTCCGAGCACAAGCAAATGGCCACAAGGCCAGTTCACATGCAGAGTTATAGAAAGGAGAACAAGCAATACAATGATCACAACCTAGCAAGTGTAAGCATGCAGGTATATGTATAGAGATCACAGTACAAGCAGAGTCAAGAAGTAAGCAAGTGAGGCACAGTAGGCACAAGGCCTAGAACAGTACAGAAACGCTGATGTTCACAAGGCTGGAGTGCCTTGGTGAAGACATCAGCAGTGTTGGCCTGAGTGGCCACGTAAGCAAGACGAAGCTGACCACGCTGCTGCAACTCTCGAGCAAGGAAGTAGCGCAGAGCGATGTGCTTCGTTCTGTGCTCCAGTCTGTGCTCCTGACACAAGGCAATCATGGCCTTGTTGTCGACGTACAGCACTGGAGGAGAACGAGGCAGCTCTCCCAGGTCGGTCAGCAGGTAGGTGAGCCAGCGTAACTCCTGTGCAGCCATAGCCCCTGCGTAGATCTCAGCCTCACAGCTGGAGCCAAGCACAGAAGAAGAGCGGGTAGACCGCCAAGAAACAGAGCCGGAGCCAAGGCTGAAGGTGTAACCCTGTGACGACCGCTGCGTAGCCAAGTCGTCAGCCCAAGAAGCGTCTGCGTGACCAGTGAGGACAACTCGAGCCCGACCTCCAAGCACGAGCCCCATGCCCGACGTACTGCACAAGTAGCGCAACACCCTCTTAGCGGCATCCATGTGCTCCTTCCTGTCTCGGCCAGGAGCGACATAGCGTGCTAGGATGCTAAGAGGATATGCAAGGTCTGGTCGAGTGTAGGTCATCAGGTACATGAGGCAGCCCACAAGCTCTGGATACGGGCCACTCGGCTCTACGGACTCGTCCGAAGGTGGAGCTGAGAGCGAGTGACCGGTAGGCAGAGGAGTGGACTGTGGCGAGGAGTACGTGAAGCGGAAGCGCTGAAGGACCTGCTGCATCATGTGTGACTGAGTCAGGGTAATGGTGCGCTGTGCTCTGTCCCGGGTGATCCGCAAGCCAAGATAGCTTGTCAGCTCACCCAGGTCTGTGCACGTGTGTCTCTTCTGCAGCTCCGACTTCACGTGGGCGAGTCCCTCAGTGTTTGAAGTAGCAAAGACCAAGTCGTCTACGTACACGAGAACGTAGAACGGCGGCAGAGTGGTGTCGGTGCGTAGAAACAGCGACGGGTCAGCAGTAGAAGGAGCAAACCCAAGAGCAGCAAGAGTAGTCCTCAGTGTGTCGTGCCACTCACGGGGTGCCTGGCGGAGACCGTAGACTGGCCGCCGGAGGCTCCACAGGGTACCAGCAGGAAACGACCCAGTGAAGCCAGGTGGGCGGCGCAGCCAGATCTCCTCGTGCAGGCTGCCCTGTAGGAACGCAGTGCTGAAGTCAAGAGAGTGGAGCTCGTAGTCACGCTGAGCAGCGACGTGCAGCAGAACCCAAAGAGTGGTCATCTTTGGGGTCGGGGAGAAGGTCTGGAAGAAGTCAACTCCCTCTCGTTGACTGAAGCCTCGAGCAACGTAACGCGCCTTGAAGACAGGCGGAGAACCCGGCGGCCACTTCACCCTGAAAATCCACATGCCACTGACGATGTTTGCCCCATGTGGGGGAACCTCGTCGACGTAGGTGCCTGTGGACTTCCAGGAAGCCATCTCTGCGTCCATGGCTGTCTGCCACTGAGAGGAGTAGAGACCCTCCATCGCCTCTGCGTAGGAGCGTGGGGTCGGGATGTCTGGTGCATTTGGGTCTCCCTCAGGGGCAATCAGCATGGACACGAGATGAGGTAAAGCAGCAGCAAAGCACTCAAACTCCTCCTGTCTGTCCTCAAGGACGTCCGTGCGAAGAGCACACTCACCCCCGACGGACGGAGGACAGACAGACTCAGACTCAGCAACCAGGCTAGCGGCGTAGTCTAGACGACAGGCGGCAGCAAAGTCAACAAGCTCAGCGACTAGAGCAGACGCAGCAGAGGACTCAAAGGAAGGGTCAGTGACAACAGTGGCCAGGAGACGCGTGACAGTAGGACTAGCAGCACGAAGGGAGTCAGACTCCGGGTCAGCAAGAGCAGGAAGAGAGGACGCAGGAGGAGACGGCAGAGGGACACGCTGTGGAGCAGTGGAAGGACGCAGAGTCATATAGTGAGTGCCAGGGACAGGAGGAGGACGCTGACGCGGAACACGACCAGTGCGGACAGCGCGTACAGGCGACTCAGGACGAGACTCAGGCGACGCAGGACGAGACTCAGGCGCACGACTCAGGCGTAAGACCTCTAGTCGGTCCAGAGTAAGGAGAAGGACCAGGCAGTGGAGAGGCGGGCAGTAACTGCGACTGCGACTGGACAGGCGGTGGACTCAGTAAAGGAGGAGTAGGACCAGTAGAAGGTGGTAGGCCAAGAACCTGCTGAAGGAGCGGAACATAGTACGGCCGCGGCCGCGCAGCGCCTCCAGAAACAGCAGAGACAGCACCAGTACCCTCAGCTCCAGGGTCTCCAGCGACAACTCCCGCAGCACCACCAGCTGCAGCACCTCCAGCAGCACCAGCTCCAGCAGCACCTCCAGTAGCAACAGCTCCAGCACCTCCAGCTCCAACTCCTGCAGCACCACCAGCCCCAGCAGCTCCAGTACCTCCAGTACGAGCACCCCCGGGACCAGCAGCTCCAGCACCTCCAGCGGCTCCAACACCAGCAGGACCTCCAGCAGCGCCAGTACCTCCAGCACGAGCACCTCTAGAACCAGCGGCTCCAGCAGCTCCAGCACCAGCAGTACCTCCAGCGGCTCCAGCAGCGCCTCCAGCGGCTCCAGCACCTCCAGCGGCTCCAACACCAGCAGGACCTCCAGTAGCGCCAGTACCTCCAGCACGAGCACCTCTAGAACCAGCGGCTCCAGCAGCTCCAGCACCAGCAGCACGGCTACAGCGTCGAGCGTACAACTCACGCAACCACTGTGGAGAGGGGGGCTCCCGCCGTGACGAGACACCCGAAGGACCTCCAGACACAGCACGCTCAGGCTCAGCACCCCCAGACTCAGCACCCCCAGGCTCAGCACCCCCAGGCTCTGCACCCCCAGACTCAGCAACCCCAGGCTCAGCACCCCCAGGCCCCGCACCCGCAGGCTCAGCACCCCCAGGTTCCGCACCCTCAGACTCAGCAACCCCAGGCTCAGCACCCCCAGGCCCCGCACCCGCAGGCTCAGCACCCCTAGCAGCATCAGAGTCGACAGCTACCTCGACCGGCTCGACAGGGTCTACCTGGGACACACCTGAGGGGGCAGGACCCTGAGGGGGGAGGGGGTCTACCGGAGGAGCACCTGGTGCTAGGAAGAGCAGCGGGGGGGGGAGAGGGGCAGTGCGGTAGGGAAAGAGACGGTAGTAAGATACCGACTCGTCAAACGTGACGTCCTGAGAGGACAGAACACGGCGCGAGGTGGGGTGGTAAAACTGCCACCCAGGCGCGTCAGGGGGGAAGCCAAGGAAAACGCAGGGAACAGCACGAGAGGACAGCTTGTCCGCGCAAGTGTCGCGGACAAAAGCTCGAGATCCCCAGACACGGTACACAGACGCATCACCAACCTTCCCCGTCCACCGCAGTGTAGGTGTGGTCTCCGGCAAGGAGACACGAGGCTGAAGGTTGATCTGATGCGCAGCGTACTGAACCGCGAACGGCCACAGAAAATGGGGAGCAGCCGCATGGATCATGGACGTGCGAGCGACTTCCATGACCATGCCAATGCGGCGCTCAGCAATCCCATTTTGCTGTGGGGAGGCCGGAAGCGTGAACGTCTGGCGGATGCCCTCCGCACGACAGAAAGCCCTCAGAAGGTCGGAGGAAAACTCACCACCTCTGTCTGAGTGCAGACGCAGAACAGGAAAGTCCGAGCCGAAACTCTCTCTGAGCTGGAGACGAGCAGCGCGGATCCAGTCGATCAACACCTCAGTGACCTCACCCTTGCGGCGCAAGGGGAAGACTGTGGTGTAGCGCGAGTAGTCGTCAACGACCAGCAGGAAGTAACGCTCGTGACCCTGTCCACGGACGCGGGCTGGGCCCCACACGTCCATGTGGAGAGTCTGCAGAGGAGCCTCTGTCGGAGGAAACTCAGAGGAGTGAGGAGCGGCGCGCTGCCGGCCCTCAACACAAGGAACACAGGTAGGGGCAGGCCCCGGAGGAAGGGGAGGGAGGGACGGGGGGAGACCTGAGACAAGGACACGGGAGGCCATACCTCGGAGACGAGGCAGGGAGGGGTGACCAAGACGGTGGTGCCAAAGAAGAGTCTCGTGTGACAGAGGACGACACGAGCAGGGGGCAGACGCCGGACTAGACCTGGACGCAGCAGCAAACACCTGACCAGACGCGGCTACCTGACCAGACGCAGTGACAGGAGGAGACACAGTAGTCAGTGTGTAGAGGCTCGACCCAGGTCGATGGGTGAACGTGGCCAGGTGGCGGCCGGTCCGAGAGCAAGTACAGTGGGTCACACGCTGACCTCCCGGGGTGAACTGGTCAACCCACACGTCCTGGAGGTCAGCTCCACTCACCAAGTTCGTAGAGAACGAGGGGAGGTGGAGTCCCGACAGTAAGCCCGACGGGGCCGCAGGACACGGCAGGACCGTGGAGGAGTGCGCAAGGACGGGGCCCCCAGAGGGGTCCGCCAGGGAGACTGCAACTGGCCGACTGAGCGGCGTGAGTGTGGTGCTGTCGTGAAAGAAGGAGCGAGAAGCACCTGAGTCAAGTGTGAAGGTGTGCAAGACCTCAGCAGGCGCAGTACCAGAGAGAGCAGACTCACCAGCACCTGGAGCAGCAGACTCACTAGCACTTAGAGCAGCAGCCTCACCAGCACCTGGGTCAGGCGGGACACATAGGTAACAGGCACCCTCAGCACTAGTAGACAATGCATACATGGCAGTGAGGATAGCATCATAGTCAAGAGCAAAGATATCCACCCGCTGCCTAAGCAGCTCCACCCAGTTGGGGAGCTCAGCCTCGTCGCCAAACCTGTTACGCCAGGCGTCGCTCAGACAGGCGAAGCAGCGGGACTGTGTGTGACCAATCGTCCCACAAGTCTGACCAGCCCGATCACCTGTGCGAATGACGTACGGGCAGCGAACGGTACTCCGAGACCCTCTACTCTGAGCGTACCACTCACGAAGCTGCTGGGGCGTAAGGGTCTTGCGCGGACGCCGCTGCAGCTGCATCTGGCCACTGCCAGAAGCACCCGACTGACCAGCTCCAGGGCGACTGCCACTACGGCCGCCGCCACAACCCCAACTAGTGTACCACTCACGAAGCTGCTGGGGCGTGAAGGACTCGCGCGGACGTCGCTGGAGCTGCATCTAGCCACCGCCAGTAGCAGCAGTAGCAGCAGTAGCAGCAGTAACAGCTGTAGCAGCAGTAGTAGCTCCTAGGGCAGCAGCAACTAGGGCTCCTCTTTTTTTTTTTTTTTTTTTTTTTTTTTTAGTTATTTTAGTTATTTTAGGGTTTGGCAGGGCGCGCTGGGCGCTGCAGAGGCGGCTCGCGGGCTGCAGGGGTGGCTCGCGGGCTGCAGGGGCAGGGCGCGGGCGGCTTGCACGGGGCGGCACGCGTGCCCTAGGGCGACGCGACGGGCAGGGCAGGGGCGGCGCGGGGGCCCTAGGGTGACGCGACGGGCAGGGCAGGGCGGCGCGGTGGCCCTAGGGTGACGCGACGGGCAGGGCAGGGGCGGCGCGCGGGCCCTAGGGCGACGAGACGGGCAGGGCAGGGGTGGCGCGCGTGCCCTAGGGTGACGCGAAGGGCAGGGCAGGGGCGACGCGCTTACCAGGAGCGGGTGCAGGGCAGGGCCGCAACGGGGCGGCTGTAGGGCAGGGCCGCGACGAGGCGACGGCAGAGCAGGGCCGCGACGGGGCGGCAGCAGGGCAGGGCCGCGACAAGGCGGCTGCAGGGCAGGGCCGCGACGGGTGGCGGCAGGGCAGGGCCGTGACGGGCGGCGAGGTCAGGGCCGCAACGGGGGGCGGCAGGGCAGGGCCGCGAAGGGCGGCTAGGTCAGGGCCGCGACGGGCCGTTAGGGCAGGGCCGCGACGGGCCGGTAGGGCAGGGCCGCTACGGGCGGCAGTAGGGCAGGGCGCGCGACGGCGCAGGTGAGGCAGGCGCGAGGCGCGCTTCGAGCAGGGCAGGAAAACGATCGTGGTGGGCCCTAAAAAAAACGTTCCCACTAGGGAACCTGCTCTGAAACCATGTCAGAATAGTGAAGGAAGGAATGATTGGATTAGCAAGCAGTTGGGTACAAGTAGGAAACCTAGAAGTGTTGTACCCTATATTGACTACCCCACTACAGCCTAAACAGACTATAGCATATAAGTTTGACAAACTCGACCGAACCGAACAAAGCAGACTGACAGCAGATTCGTGGGGGGCGGGGGAACGCGACGGGGTGGGCCGAGACGAACGGGACGGGACGGGACGGACGACTCCTAAGGAACTACCTAGCGTGATACCATCTCAAACTTACGCGTGCGAAATGGTGTGTGAGTAGAAATGTGTTGGGGTACAAAATGCCTAACCCTAGCAACTATACCCTACATAGCACAACACACTACAGTCTACCATATTTTGACAGTTTGACGAAAAACATTTGCAGTTCGGGTATCGCAACGATTTCGTCACGGTTTATGGGCTACGTCTTCTGGTTCGCCCTTTAAGTTTTTTTGGGGCACGCAACACCTGGTTCCGCAATCGACATTCACATCGACGCCATTTCGCCTGGCCATCACCGCTCAACGTTTTTCTAAGTGCGACGTAACACCTGGTCTTATTTGGTTTTCATCTCGGCGCAGCTGAAACGCGACTCGCATTTGGACACAATACAGTCTGTGCTGTTTTCGGGTGTCACAAAGCGATTGAGACACAAATGTCGACACATGGATATACCCTTAGTATCGCTGCTTTCATTGTATTCCATTTTGCCCGTCGGGACGTGGCATCATCCGTACGTTTTAGTGGTCACCCGTTTCGTCGATTTTTTTTAGAATAATGGTTAGGACCCATGCGACGTCGTTAACAATTGGATCGCTGATGGAACTTTTTGCATAAGGGTGTGTGTCAGAATGTTGTATTTGTCTAGCCTGCAGTGGGGTACTCTATAGCGAGTACAGCCCAATTCAGGGTTTCCTATATGTACTCAACTGCTTGCTAGTGCAACTCCTCTCTTTCTTGTTCTAAACTTCTGCTTGCCTTTCTGACATGCTATCAGAGCCTGTCCTTCCTTGGCCTGTGGGCCCACCAACCTGCTTCCGCTGCTACTCGATCTGTCGCACGCCCCGTGGCGTGCGACGTATTTTTCATCCCGGCGCGCGGCGGTTTACTCTCTGGCGCGCGGCCCCTTTTCTTCCTGGCGCGCCGCCCCCGCTGCTCCGTCGCGACGCCCTGGGGAGACGCGCGCGCCCCCTGCCCGTCCGTCGCGGCGCCCTGGGGCGACGCGCGCGTCCCCCGACCGTCCCGTCGCGGCGCCCTGGTGTGTCGCGCACGGCCCCTGCCGTCCCGTCGCGGCGCCCTGGCGAGGCGCGCGCGGCCACTGCTGCTCCGTTCCGGCGCCCTAGCCAGGCGCGCGCGGCTCCTGCTGGTCCGTCCCGGCGCCCTGGCAAGGCGCGCGCGGCCCCTGCTGGTCTGTCGCGGCGCCCTGGCTAGGCGCTCGCGGCCCCTGCTGTCCCGTCGCCCCCTTCCCCCCCCCCCCCGTGCCGCCCATTGCTCCCGTGCCGCCGTGCGTTCCGCGGTGGTGGGGGATGTGGGGTGGCGGGCATGGGGGTGAGCGGTGTGGGTGCTACCCTTCCCCTTCTCCTCCTCCTTCTTCGTCTCCCACTGCTGCAGCTGCCGCTGAGGGGGGTGGGGGTGTGGGAGCCGAGGGGAGTGGCGCTAGGGGGGTGACGTGGGAGTGGAGCTAGGGGTACAGCAAGGGGTGTGTGAAAGGGGGGTGGGACAGTTGGGGGAGGTTGAGCGGAGGCTGCCGTCTTGTCGTCCGCAGCACCTGTAGTCCGGGGCGCTGTCCTGGTAGCTCAGAGAGCCTGCTGCGCCTGTCGCCCGTGGGTCCGTTGCTCCTGCCGCTCTTCGTAGCCGCCGAGCCAGTTACTCCAGTAGTCCCGGGCGCTGTCCCGGTAGCCACTGTGCCAGCCGCTCCTGTTGCCCGTGTGTCTGCAGCTTCAGCCGTCGCCTCCTATCTCCTCTCATCTTACAGTCCCGCCTCCTCCTCCTCACTTGTCCTTTGTGAATGCCTCTAGCTTTGCTTACAATTGTGAACTGTTAGAATCTAAGTCAGAACGAGAATGAATGAACTAGCAGAAAGTTGGGTACAAGTAGGAAACCCTAAGTTTGATGTACCCCCTATGGCTAAACCCACTATAGCCTAGACAATATAAACATATAATGTTTGACATGAACCTGCTCTATGACTGCTTGCTCTGCTGATTACACCCCACTTTGGCTATGGGGGTGTGTCAGAATGTTGTATTTGTCTAGCCTGCAGTGGGGTACTCTATAGCGAGTACAGCCCAATTTAGGGTTTCCTATATGTACTCAACTGCTTGCTAGTGCAACTCCTCTCTTTCTTGTTCTAAACTTCTGCTTGCCTTTCTGACAGTGTGTTACTTTTTTTTTACACTGTACGGATGACTGCTCGTCCAAACAGCTGCAGGGTAACCAAATTCGTCTTGCATCTGATTCGAAGATGTATTTTAACGATTCTGGTAACCCTACAAGATTACGGACGGACAGCCGCCCGCCCGGATGGTCAAAATAAAAAAATGCAACACGCCCTAAATTGCCCTTTCAAATCGTTTGGACGTGTACCTTTCTATTACCGTATTTATCCGACTAATACACCACCGGGTTTTTGAGAATATTAGAACAAGAATGAGTGAACTATGAAATGAAGTGAGTACAAATATGAAACCCTAATTGGTTGTACCCCCTATGGGATACCCCACTATAGCCTACACAACAGCATAAGCTATAATGTTCTGACACACCCCCATAGGCAAAGTGGGGGAGAACAAGGGGTCACAAGACCAGTCAAGCAAAGTAAAGCAAAGCAAGCTCAGGGTGGATCACAAAGTCACCACACAGTCCGAGCACAGGGTCAAGGCCACACGGCCAGTTCACATGCAAGAGTACACACATATATATAAAGCTAGACAAGCAAGAGCAGGTATATATATATGTGAGAGTACAAGCACGGTCAAGAGGAGAGCAAGTGAGGCAAGACGGGCACAAGACCCAGCTGAGTGCAGAAGCGCTGATGATCACAAGGCGGAAGTGCCTTGGTGAAGACATCAGCAGTGTTGGCCTCAGAGGCCACGTACGCAAGCCGCAACTGTCCACGTTGCTGTAGCTCACGAGCAAGGAAGTAGCGGAGAGCAATGTGCTTTGTTCTGTGCTCCAGTCGCTGCTCTCGATACAAGGCCAGCATGGCCTTGTTGTCTACGTACAGGACTGGAGGAGAACGAGGCGGCTCTCCAAGGTCGGTCAGCAGGTAGGTGAGCCAGCGAAGCTCCTGTGCAGCCATGGCCCCGGCGTAGATCTCAGCCTCACAACTCGAGCCAAGAACAGAAGACGAGCGAGTAGCCCGCCACGAAACAGAGCCGGAACCAAGGCTGAAGGTGTAACCCTGTGACGACCGCTGCGTAGCCTGGTCGTCAGCCCAAGAAGCGTCCGCGTGCCCAGTGAGGACCACTGGACTCCGCCCTCCAAGCACTAGCCCCATGCCCGACGTACTGCACAAGTAGCGCAACACCCTCTTCGCTGCAGCCATGTGCTCTGGTCTGTGTCTCCCAGGAGCAACATAGCGTGCAAGAATGCTAAGAGAGTATGCAAGGTCAGGTCGTGTGCAGGTCATCAGGTACATGAGGCAGCCAACAAGCTCTGGGTACGGGCCACTCGACTCTACGGACTCATCCGAAGGCAGAGCTGAGAGCGAGTGGCGAGTAGACAGAGGAGTGGCCTGAGGCGAGGAGTACGTGAAGCCGAAGCGCTGAAGGACCTGCTGCACCATGTGTGACTGAGTCAGGGTAATGGTGCGGCGTGCTCTGTCCCGGGTGATCTGCAAGCCAAGGTAGCTGCGCAGTTCACCCAGGTCTGTGCACGTGTGTCTCTTCTGCAGCTCGGACTTCACGTAGGCGAGTCCAGCAGTGTCAGCTGTGGCAAAGACCAAGTCGTCGACGTACACGAGGATGTAGAACGGCGGCAGAGAGGTGTCGGTGCGTAGAAACAGCGACGGGTCGGCAGTAGAAGGAGCAAACCCAAGAGCCGCAAGCGTAGTCCTCAGTGTGTCGTGCCACTCACGTGGCGCCTGGCGGAGACCGTAGACTGGACGCCGGAGACTCCACTGGGTACCAGGAGGGAAAGACCCAGTGAAGCCAGGTGGGCGACGCAGCCAGATCTCCTCGTGCAGGCTGCCCTGCAAGAAAGCTGTGCTGAAGTCAAGAGAGTGCAGCTCGTAGTCACGGTGAGCAGCAACGTGCAGCAGTACCCGAAGAGTGGTCATCTTCGGGGTGGGGGAGAAGGTCTGAAACTAGTCAACTCCCTGCCGCTGACTGAAGCCACGAGCCATGTAACGCGCCTTGAAGACAGGCGGAGAACCCGGCGGCCGCTTCACCCTGAAGATCCACATGCCACTGACGATGTTCGCCCCAGGAGGGGGGACAGCGTCAACGTAGGTGCCTGTGGACTTCCAGGAAGCCATCTCTGCATCCATAGCTGCCTGCCACTGAGAGGAGTAGGGACCCTCTATCGCCTCCGCGTAAGAGCGCGGAGTCGGGATGTCAAGTGCATCCGGGTCTCCCTCAGGGGTAAGCAGTACGGACACGAGATGAGGTGAGGCAGCTGCCAGACACTGGAACTCCTCCTGCCTGTCCTCAAGGACGTCCGTGCCAAGGGCACACTCACCCCCGACGGACGGAGGACAGACAGACTCAGACTCAGCGACAAGACTAGCAGCGTAGTCTAAGCGACAGCGAGCAGCAAAGTCGACGAGCTCAGTAACGAGAGCAGACGCAGCAGTAGACTCGAAAGAAGGGTCAGTGACTACAGTAGCAAGGAGACGCGTGACAGTAGGACTGGCAGCACGAAGAGAGTCCGACTCCGGGTCGGCAAGAGCAGGAAGAGAGGACTCAGGAGGAGAAGGCAAAGGGGCACGCAGAGGAGCAGTGGACGGACGCAGAGACATCCGGTGCGTGCCAGGGACAGGAGGAGGACGCTGACGCGAACCGCGACCACTAGTGCGAGCAGCACGGACAGGCGACGCAGGGCGAGACGCAGGCTCACGACGCTCAGCCAGACCTCCAGTAGGACCAGTGTAGGGAGAAGGAGCAGGCAAAGGGGAGGTAGGCTGCAACTGTAGCTGGGACGAGACAGGCTGTGGACACTCTAAGGGAGGAGGAGGACCAGTAGAAGGTGGAAGACCAAGAACCTGCTGCAGGAGTGGAACGAAGTACGGTCGAGGCCGCGCGGCGACGCTAGAAGCAGCAGGGACAGCACCAGAACCCTCAGCAGGAGCACTCACTCCAGCAGCACCACCAGTAGCTCCAGAACCTCCAGCAGCATCAGGAGCACCCCCAGCAGAACTGCCAGCGGTAGTCTCAGCGCCAACACCCTCAGCAGCACCAGCTCCAGTAGACCCCGCAGGTCCAGCAGCTCCAGTGCACCCAGGACGAGCACCTCCGGGACCCGCGACCGCAGCACCCTCAGCAGCCGAAGGACCTCCAGCACCAGCAGCACGCCTCCAGCGCCGGGCAAACCACTCACGCAGCTCCTGTGGAGAAAGTGGCTCCTGGCGAGACGAAGCACTCGGAGAACCTCCAGGCGGAGCACCTCCAGGCTCAGCACCCCCAGGCGTAGCACCCCTAGGCTCAGCACCCCCAGACGTAGCACCCCTAGGCTCAGCACCCCCAGGCTCAGCACCCCTAGGCTCAGCACCCCCAGGCTCAGCACCCCTAGGCTCCGCACCCCCAGGTACAGCACCCCCAGCCTCAGCACCCTCAGCAGCACCAGAGTCACCAGTGACCTCGACAGGCTCGACTGCGTCTACCTGGGACACACCTGAAGGGGCAGGACCCTGAGGGGGGAGGGGGTCTACCTGGGGGGGACCTGGTACCAGGAAGAGTGGGGGTGGGGGGAGGGACGGAGTGCGGTAGGGGAAGAGGCGGTAGTAGGGGACCGACTCGTCAAACGTGACGTCCTGGGAGGACAGAACACGGCGAGAGGTGGGGTGGTAAAACTGCCACCCAGGCGCGTCAGGGGGGAACCCCAGGAAGACGCAAGGAGCAGCACGAGGGGATAGTTTGTCCGCAGACAGGTCGCGGACAAACGCCCGAGATCCCCAGACCCGGAACGCCGACGCATCGCCAACCTTCCCCGTCCACAGCAAGGCTGGGGAGGTCTCCGGCCTGGAGACCCTGGGGTGGAGGTTGATCTGATGCGCCGCGTACCTCACCGCAAACGGCCACAGAAAATGGGGGGCAGCCGCATGCATCATAGACGTACGAGCGACGTCCATGACCATGCCAATGCGGCGCTCAGCAATCCCATTTTGCTGCGGTGAGTCCGGAAGCGTGAAGGTCTGACGGATGCCCCGTGCACGACAGTAGGCACGCAGAAGGCCAGAGGAGAACTCTCCGCCTCTGTCCGAGTGCAGACGCAGAACAGGAAAGTCCGAGCCGAAGCTCTGCCTGAGCTGGAGACGAGCTGCGCGGATCCAGTCGATCAGCACCTCAGTGACATCACCCTTGCTGCGCAAGGGGAAGACTGTGGTGTAACGCGAGTAGTCGTCAACAACGAGCAGGAAGTAGCGCTCGTGACCCTGTCCACGGACGCGGGCTGGGCCCCACACGTCCATGTGAAGTGTCTGCAACGGGGCCTCTGTCGGAGGAAACTGGGAGGAGTGAGGGGCAGCACGCTGGCGCCCCTCGACACAGGGGACACAGGCAGGGCCAGGGCCCTGAGGAAGGGGAGGGAGGGACCGGGGGAGACCGGACACAAGAAGACGGGAGGCCATACCTCTGAGCCGAAGCAGAGAGGGGTGGCCAAGGCGGTGGTGCCAGAGGAGAGTCTCGTGAGACAGGAGACGACACGAACAGGGGGCAGACTCAGGACCAGACCTGGACGCCGCAGCAAACACCTGACCCGACGTAGCTACCCTACCAGACTCAGCAACTGGAGGAGACGCAGTGGTCAGAGTGTACAGGCTCGACCCCGGCTGACGGGTGAACGTAGCCAGGTGTCGGCCTGTGCCAGCCTCTGTACAGTGGGTCACTCGCCGACGTGCAGGAGTGAACTGGTGGACACCCGCATCCTGTAGGTCAGCACCACTCACCAGGTTCGTCGAGAACGAGGGGAGGTAGAGACCAGACAGGGTGCCAGAGGGAGCCGCCGGACACGGGAGGACTGTGGAGAAACGAGACAGGACCGGACCCCCAGAGGGGTCAGCCAGAGACACCGCAACCGGCCGACTAAGCGGCGTGAGTGTGGTGCGGTCCCGAAAGAAGGAGCGAGACGCCCCAGAGTCAAGAGTGAAGGTGAGGGAGGCCGAAGCCGACGCGGTACCTGAGAGAGCAGACTCACCAGTACCTGAGGACGCAGACACACCAGCACCTAGAGCAGCAGCGTCGTAAGCACCTAGGGCAGCAGCCTCACCAGTACCTAGAGCAGCAGTCTCAATGCCCGAATCGGGCCGGAAACACCGGTAACAGTCACCCTCATCACTAATAGACACAGCATACATGGCAGAGAGAATAGCATCAAAGTCCAGATCAAAGATGGCAACCCCCGCCCTAGACAGCTCGTCCCAGCGAGGGATCTCGGAGGCCTCCGGGAACTGGTGACGCCATGCGTCCGTCAGGCGGCCAAAGCAGCGCGGAGTGGGGTGCGCACCCCCACACTGCTCACCCGCACGATCGCCGGTGCGCAGGACGTAGGTACACGGACCAAAACCCCCACCCCGCTGGCGTGCAGTGTACCACTCACGGAGCTGCTGAGGGGACAGGGTCGCACGACCACGCTGCTGCTGCTGGCGCGAGCCACCACCTGAGCCACTCCTCTGCAAAGACCCGCGACCAGCTCCACCGCCACCCCCACCGCCTCCACCGCCTCCGCTGCCTCCACTGCCGCCGCCGCCTCCACCGCCTCCTCCACCGCCGCCTCCTCCGCCACCTCCGCTACCACCGCCACCGCCGCCGCGGCCTCCGCCTCCACTGCCGCCACCGAACCCCCCACCCCCACCTCCACCTCCACCGCTACCCCCACTCCCCCCACTGCCTCCACCTCCACCTCCACCGCCCGCTCCTCCAGCTCCCTTGCCCCCCTTGCCCTTGCCAGAGCGGCGTCTCCCGCTAGGGGAAGACGCCGCACCGACCGACTCAAGACCAAGGAGGTCGGCCGAAGCAGCAGAGGCAACAGAGGGCAGCAGGGGGGAGGGAGAACACCCCTCAAAGATGGGGGTGCGCGGGTCACCTCGAGAGGCTCCTACAGCGACTATGCTCTTTTCTATCGCGAGGAGGGCCTTCTCGAGGAGGTCTACAGTGAGTGTGGTGGGACAGACTGAGAGAAAGTGGTCCCTGACTACTCGAAGGGAGTCAGGGAGGCGAGTGACTAGGAAGTACAGAGTGATGTACATCGGGGGGGGGGTTCGCGGTGCAGAAGTCAGCAGGAAGTGCAGCGCGGTAGCGAGTGTCACTAGTGCGGAGGTGCGTAATGAGGTCAGCAACGGTGGGAAAAGAAGCAAGGTCAGGGAAGAGGTACGGCAGCATGAGACGGCTCAGTGCAGCAGTGGAAGGGGAGGAGTAGCGCGCGACTACAGCGGCGTACAAGGTCTGAGCACTCTTGTACTGACTAAAGTGCGCACGCTCGGAGGTAGGGAGGTGGCGACGCACAGCAAGACGTGCAGCAGCATCGCGCGTGGCCCACTGGGAGCGAACAGTGGCGTCAGCATCAGCAGCAGGGGCAGGGGAAGCGCCAGAGGTGAGGTCAAAGAGAGAGAGGCCGTCCGCCCTATCGCACTGTAAGAACAGCTGTAGGTCATCTACCCAGACCTCAAAGTCAATGGCCCGACCCTCAGCGTCAAAAGTGAGGACACTGGGGGTAGCCATGACAGCAGTAGACCAGCAGTGCAAGGAGTAGGGGAAGAGCACGCAGTGACAGAGGGTCTGTGCTCACCGGACAGGGCTGCTCGGGCGGCTCGGCAGCTGGGCGGCTCGGCAGCTGGGCGGCTCGGCGGCTGGGCGGCTCGGCAGCTGGGCGGCTCGGCGGCTGGGCGGCTCGGCAGCTGGGCGGCTCGGCGGCTGGGCGGTCGGCTGCACGGCGGCTCGGCTGCGCTGCTGCTGGGCGGCTCGGCTGGGCCGCTGGCGTAGGGCGGCGGGGCCGCTGTAGAGGAGTGGCGGGGCCGCTGCAGAAAGGGCGGCGGGGCCGCTAGATAGGGCGGCGGGGCCGCTGCAGAGAAGTGGCGGGGCCGCTGCAGAAGGAAGGCGGGGCCGCTGGGTAGGGCGGCGGGGCCGCTGCAGAGGAGCGGCGGGGCCGCTGCAAAAGGGGCGGCGGGACCGCTGGGAGAGAGGCGGCGGGGCCGCGAAGACGGGCGGCGGGGCCGCTGCAGAGAAGCGGCGGGGCCGCTGGGTAGGACGGCGGGGCCGCTGGGTAGGGCGGCGGGGCCGCTGCAGAGGAGCGGCGGGGCCGCTGCAAAAGGGGCGGCGGGGCCGCTGGGAGAGAGGCGGCGGGGCCGCGAAGACGGGCGGCGGGGCCGCTGAGACGGGTGGCGGGGCCGCAGTGAAGGGCGGCGGGTCCGCAACGAGAGAGGCGGCGGGGCCTCAGAAAAGGGCGGCGAGGCCGCTGAGACAGGCGGCGGGGCCGCAGTGAAGGGCCGCTAGGGCGGCTCGACGAAGTGAGGGCCCGGAGCGCGACTCGGGCTGAGCGCGCTTCGGGCAGGAAAAAAAAAAAAATCGATGTGGTGGGCCCTAAGCACAGTTCCCAAGGGGGAACCTGCTCGATACCATGAGAATATTAGAACAAGAATGAGTGAACTATGAAATGAAGTGAGTACAAATATGAAACCCTAATTGGTTGTACCCCCTATAGGATACCCCACTATAGCCTACACAACAGCATAAGCTATAATGTTCTGACAGTTTTATCCTACACCGGGTAAAACAAAGGGGTGTATCCATTATCTGGGTGTAAATGCATTATGTCAGAGGTCCACTGGTGATCCCCGATTGATCCTAGGGAAGGGTTACAGGCATGTTGGCCTGGGGGGTTATGGGCGCACTGATTGTTGCCCTTCAGAAGCCGCAAGGGGGCGTTCGCCCGATTGCCATCGGCGAGATACTGCCGCGCCTGCTGTCCCGTTGTGTTACTCTTCACTTCAAGCAGCAGATCCGAGACTTCTTCCTTCCCTCCCTACAGTTTGGGGTCGCTGTCTCCGCAGGGATCGAGGTTATGGCCCATGCAGTCCAGTCGGCCCTTTCCCTCCACCCAGAGTGGGTTGTGCTGGAACTGGATGTTGCCAACGCCTTCAACTCCTTCAGCCGTTCTGCTATGTTCAACGCCCTGCGAGACTCCCCGTTCTCCAGCCTCATCCCTTTCTTCCGCCTCTTCTATGCCTCCCCCTCCTCTCTCCATTACCGCAGCGGCCCATTAATCGAGACACTGCAGTCATCATCGGGTGTTCGACACGGTGACCCATGTGGGCCATTCTTGTTCGCCCTCACCCAGCACCTAGCCATTCGCCCCATCCAGCGTCAATCTCCAGCCCTTTTCATCACCTCCTACGCGGACGACACGTATATGGTCGGCCCTGCGCATGACGTGTTTCCTGCCTACACAGCGCTTACAGCTCGTCTCAATAACCTCGGCCTGAGGGTGCAACCATCAAAATGCTCCCTCTGGGCCCCTTTGGACCTCCCTTCGGACCTCACACCTCCATCAGACATCGTCCTTGCCCCTAACGGACTCACGGTTGCAGGAGTGCCTATCGGATCGGACACCCACATTATCTCTACAGTTCGAGACAAACTGCACTCTTTCTCTTCATCACTGCCTCTCCTGCATGACCTTCATGATCCACAGACTGCCTCTCGCCTCCTTACTCTCTGCATTTCCGCCCGTCCCTCATTCCTCCTCCGCACAGTGGCACCATTTCCCGAAGTAGAAGAGCTTTACACTGACTGGGACAACACCCTGCTGGATCACTTTGTTCGCCTCATCGGCTCTGACTACTGGCCTCCTGCATTTGACCACACTGCCACAGCACACCGACAGCCATTCCTTCCCATTCGCCTTGGTGGGTTCGGCCTCCGTTCTTCAGCTGCAACTGCTTCTCTCAGTTACTTGTGCAGCTGGGCACAGACAGTTTCACTCCTCTCGTCATGCTTCACCATTCATGGCTCCCCTATCTTCCGTCCCTTCATCACTTCAGACACCATGGACCGCCTTGACCCATGCATTCCTACAGCCATGTCCAAACTTCATCCTACCATTCGGCAGCACTTCCCTACCTGGCCCGCACTTCACGCTGGCTATCCACAGAAGCTATACTCCTACCTTTCACAGCACTTGGAGGCTGTCATGCTCGAGCGCGTGCGATCCACAGTAACCTCTCCCCAACATTTGGCCCGTTTAACCTCCTTACAAGGGCCCCATGCTGGCGATTGGCTTACTGTGGCTCCATGTTCTTCGCATATGCAGCTGTCACCTACGGAGTGGTGTATTGCAGCCGCTATTCGTCTTGGCCTCCCCATTCCACACCTCACGACCACCCGCACATGCACTTGTGGCTCGGCATTCACAGACCCTTCAGTCGTCTCTCACGTCCTCCGCTGCCCATCCTCTAACGAGCCTACCAGGGTCCACGACGCCATCAAGCATGAGGTCCATCGCATCACGTCCGAGCTTGGTTACGTTGTGCAGCTGGAGGACTCCCACCTTCTTTCAGGTCGTCGCCCAGACATCAGCTGCCGTGACATCAGCTCTGGGACTACGTGGGCATTAGATGTTTCTGTTGCAGACCCCCAGCATGGTCCCCCAAACTCCAAGACTGCATCAGTAATCGGTTCAGCTGCATTTGCTCGCGAAACTGAGAAGCGGACCCTGTATGCATCTTCGTTACAAAACCGCCCGGACGTGAAGCTTCTTCCTCTTGTTCTTGAAACCTTCGGTTGCTTCAGCACGGCATTTCTCAGCTTCATCAAAGACTGCAGCAGACGAGGGGCGACTCGACTTCGTGACATGGGTGGTGCATCTGACCTGATTCCAGAGCTCTTCGAGACTAGCTACTTCAAGAGGATCTCCTTGGTGCACCAGCGTGAGCAGGCTCGAACCATCTGCCGTCGGACACAAATTCGTTACAGTGTTGACACACCCTCCGCCCCACCAGATCCCACCCCACCTTCCTTGGCTGATTTTGCGTACCTTGGTGTTGGTTCTTGAGACCTCATTGGGGGTCTCAGCCTAGGGTTGCAGTTGGGACATTGTTGGTTAGCTAGCCTTCTGATGCTCAAATCCGTCTGTATCTTTTGTACACATATACATTGTAAATAAAGCGGTTGGGATTCTGACATGCTATCAAAGCGAAGGTCTCGGGTTCGAATCCCAGTATGTACACTTCGGGCATCCCAGTGCGGGGGGGTGTCAGAGGTCCACTGGTGATCCCCGATTGATCCTAGGGAAGGGTTACAGGCATGTTGGCCTAGGGGGTTATGGGCGCACTGACCCGCTACTTAAACAAGCCCTTTTATCCCAATGGTCTAGTGGTTGGGATTCTGACACATTAGACCCGGAGGCTAATCCTATGTGCAATTTTTTATCTTAACCAAGTCGAAATCTAGTGTTACAGCATGACTGCATGATTTTCAATATCGCGTCAAGGGTGAATGTCGACCGAGCGCTGGCGCGAAACAGTCGCGTGGTCATTCTGCTGATGTCAGCTCGAAATTTGTATTCCCTTGACTTCGACCTTCCTACAGCTCGACTCGATACCAGTGCGTTTACAGTAACGGGGGTCTAATACGGTTTTGTTACAAAAAAACGGGTTCATTACAAAAGTGGATATAACATTAGACCCACCCCCATTTAACGACCCGGGGGTCTATAAATTTGGGAGGGCTATTAGTCGGGTAATTACGGGTAACGGACGGACGAAACAGTTACGCAATTCACTAGCCTACGAACACGACCGTGCGAGTCGCTTGGACGTTACTTATATCGTTATTGTAAGGAATTTTGCCTAATTCCTTACTACGGCATTCCATACGCGTACAACTCCAACTTACGGAGTTAGAGCTCAGTCCGACGACCTCGCCTTCCGAACGTCCATCGCGTCGCCTTCGATTTTCCCAACCCCGAAACTGCACCAGACCATACGCGGTACCGCGGCCTCGGAATAGCTAGCCATCGCTATTAGTATTTATATAGTTGTAATCACTTCCGAGATATTGCATTCTGGCTGGTTACAATTTCGTTAGCATTATATATTTCCGAAGTGGGAAAAAATGTCATAACCAGCGGCCGGACGAGACTCAGTCCGGACGCTTGACTCGGACCGTCCGATTTTCGGTATTCGAACCGTTCTCGGACGGGTGTCCGGACTACCTCTTTTAGAAAATAGTTCACGCGTCCTTGTCAAAGTTTGAACTCTAAACTCTTTGGGTAAGTAGCTTTTGCGGGGGTACTAATAGCGATCCTGCGCTTTCTAGGGAACTACAGTGCTAGTTGCGGGCACTTTCACCCACGTGTCAGAATTTCGCAAGCCACTGGAAAAAATATCCCTTTACCTGACCGAAAAAAACTAAAACCCAATCGGGAAGGTCTGGAAAAAATATCCCTTTACCTGACCGAAAAAAACTAAAACCCAATCGGGAAGGGATGCGTCTCGGGGAGGCATCAACCCTAAAAAAAATGTGGGTTCCCGTGTTTAGGGTTGATCCCTCCCGAAAATGAGTCCAGGTTCCCTATGGGTCCCCTTGAAACAGCAGGCGATACCCAGCGAGGTGTGTAAACAAGTGGGTAGGCGGATTAAGATCGACAGCCGGGGGTAACCCAAAGGGGGTTTTCCCCCCTCCTTTACCTTTACCCCTTGAAAGTGCAGGGTCGCTAGTAGTACCCCTGCCAAAGCTACTTACCCAAACTCTTTTAACCGTGGCGACAGTCTCTGAAATGTATTTTACCGCGTAAAACCTCTCTACAAGGTCGAACTTTGGCTAAGTAACTGAAAACCTTCCGCAGCTTGTTTTGGAAGCTGGTGTGACCTGCGTTGAGAAATCAGCTAAACACGAATTCTGTGGAAGCCTTTCCCCTTCAACTAACCGCGCATCCGTCTGCAAACTCAGGGCAGAGGGGCGTGCGTGACTCAGCAGTACTGGCTATTAGGGTTACACAGGTCTAAGAAGGATCGGGAATCGGGATTTCGTCCGACCAGCGTGCGAAACACTCGTCGTTTGTAGTCATGCTACATCTGTGGCTGTGTCGCCGTCACAGCCACTAACCCGAAGCCTTCCGCCTCCTTCCGTCCGAGTAGAGCCTCCCTCTTTTCGCCGTGGAAGCAGTGGAATTACATTACATTACTAGTACTACCAGCATTTTCGCACCGATGAGTCAACAAGTTGCACTCCGTGGCAGTGGAGCTTCCGTGACGCTTGCAGAACACAAACTCCTCTCCCCGTGGCTGCTACCATCATGGCTTTCTCGTGCTGCCACGGTGGCGCCTCTCCGCGTCTGCTCGTGTCGCTCCTGCTCCTCTCCCTCAACGTCTTGCAGATCCACGCGCGCCTCGACCCCGAAACAGCCGTTGCGGACGCTCAGCATTCCCGCAGCAAAATTCCCGAAGATGCCGCAAATTCCCACCGGCAGTTCGACTCCGATTCGCGGTCACCCGAGGTACGACCTGTAGCATCACACGAGCCCAGCCGTTGCTAGTAGTAGCATCGCTGGGAACAGCGCGACGCGCTAGATCCTGCGCCGTTACTAGTAAGTCACATGCTGGCACACATCCTGGAACGCCGCATGTGGCGCTAGATGTTCCCTGGGACTACAAACAGCGCTGAGAAAGGGTTTCTGGTAGTAATTGAAAACTATTTTCTAGTTAGGTCTACCAGCGTCAGGTCTCTCCCTCTCTCTCTCTCCCCTTCTCCCCATCTCTCCCTCACCCTCTCCCTCTCCCTCTCTCTCTCCCCTTCTCCCTTTCCCTCTCCCTCTACCTCTCCCTCCCCCTCTCCCTCTCTCTCCCCCCTTCTCCCTCTCCCTCTTCCTCTCCCTCTCCCTCTCCCTCTCCCTCTCCCTCTCCCTCTCCCTCTCCCTCTCCCTCTCCCTCTCCCTCTCCCTTCCCTCTCCCTCCCACCACCCCTCTCGCTCTCTTGTCAAGTCATCGCAGGTCCGACCATCCAAAGAATCCGTCAGCGCCGGAGGTGGGGCGCCGCGCAGCACGACGGCCGCGGCGGGGAGCGGTGGCGCGGTGGAGTCGATTGCGGAGTGGAAGCGGCGATCAGCGGAAGCGGGCGCGCACTTCTTCCCCCTGCAGCGCGCGGAAGACGCCCCCAGCAGGGAGGAGATACACCGCCGGATCCTCGCACCGAAAGTGAGGGGGGCGGGTGGAGGATGCCAGGAGCAGAGCTTTGCTGCTTGATCTCTCAATGTTAACATGCCTGGAGGGGGGATGGGTCGGGAGCAGGGCATTGCTGCTTGTACCGTCGGTCACAATACTACTAGGCTTCCCCCCAGCACGCGCCACGGGCCGTATGAGGAGAGAGTATAACGCGAGGTTGCTTGTGACGCCATCGCATAGTACTGAGTAGTAGACAGCCGCGGGCGCCTATAAGGACGCGGCACCTCTAGGGAGAGAGCCACGATCGATCCTGAGTGGGGATCGATCCTGGCTTGTACAGTGAAATCGCGACGTCGTCAACAGGCTGGTATCCGGTTTCGCTCTACCTCGCAAGTGTACAGTAAATTGGTGCCCAAAATGGTGGCACCTCTGGCTCGCACGATCGATGTGCCTGCGCCCACACATCGATCGTGTAATTGTGGAGATCGGGGCCATTTTGCCCCAGACGTGGCACCTGTGGCTCGGTGGGTCCAGACGATCGCAATTTAGCAGTGTGGGCACATCGGTGTGCTGATCGATGTGCCCACATCGGTGTGAGGCCCCGATCCTTCCCCGATCCTGGCCAATTCCCTAGAGGTGCCGCGTCCTAATTAGCCGTTGCGGCCGCTTCGCTGGATAGTGTGTCTTTTGCGTTATGCACCATCGTGAGGTGAGTCTCCTAGTGGCTTGATTGATGCTTCCTCTCCCTCCCACAATCCGTGTCGTCATGCGCAGGGCGTGGGGGGCGGCTTGAAGGGCAAAGGAGAGTCAGGCAAGGTCTCGAATGTGAGTGAGCCTACTGCGCCCACTGCGCCTACTACTTTGCTGGAATTTGCCGCGTAGCGAACCTCCCACCTGCCTCTGCGGCTCTGCCTCGTTGCTTGCAGTCAACGGGGAGTGCTCTTTGCCGCTGTTGCCTTGCCGCCTCAGAAACTCGTGTCCTACCTGCTTGCGTGCATCACTGCTTGCGTGCATCACTGCTTGCGTGCATCACTGCTTGCGTGCATCACTGCGTGCAGGCGGCGGGGTTTCCGCTGCCGCAGATGGAGTACGACAGCACGCTGGTGTCA
This sequence comes from Closterium sp. Naga37s-1, assembly GCA_947471745.1. Taxonomy (NCBI): domain Eukaryota; kingdom Viridiplantae; phylum Streptophyta; class Zygnematophyceae; order Desmidiales; family Closteriaceae; genus Closterium; species Closterium sp. Naga37s-1. The sequence continues at coordinate 297,204 of CANJKZ010000430.1, forward strand.
ACGGCCAACGGCACAATGGGCAACACCATGGTCAACTACAGCACCTTCGCCGGCGGCAGCGACAAGATCCGCCTCCCGTAAGGGCAAATTGCCAATCTCTCACTCGCGGCATGCCACTCGCTGCGTGCCCCTCCTTCGGTCAACCATCGTCCTCTACCCCAGCCCTTCACTCAATAAGCGCATGGTCCCGTGCTCCCTCCTCTCACCAACCCCCACTTCAGCCTCCCTCTCTGTGACCACCCCTTTCTCCCCCTTCTCCCCCTTTCTCCCCCTTCTCCCCTTTCTCCCCCTTCTCCCCCTTCTCCCCCTTCTCCCCCTTCTCCCCCTTCTCCCCCTTCTCCCCCTTCTCCCCCTTCTCCCCCTTCTCCCCCTTCTCCCCCTTCTCCCCCTTCTCCCCCTTCTCCCCCCACCCCCCCTCCCCCATCACCATCGCGCACATCTCTCTCCCCCCACCAGCGTGTATCCGTACTACGTGAATCTCAAGCTGGGGTCGCAGAAGCAGGAGTTCAGCATGGCGCTCAACGTGGCGTTGCCCTTCACCTTCGTGCCCTGCAACTGCCTGCACTGCGGCTCCTCGCGCAAGGGGGTGCGTCTGGTGTGGCACTCCGTGCTCCACCCACCCTCCCACACCCAGGGGGGAGTGCGATGGGGGAAAGAGGATGGCGGTCGAGGAGTGGGGGAGTGAGAGCGAGAGAAAAGATTGAGGAGGAGAGTGATTGAGTGGGAATGTGAGAGTGTGTGTGAGAGAGCGAGAGTGTCGGGTCTTGGGATTGCCATTGAGTGGAGGTTCTAGTACACCGGTCCTCTTGTCCACTTTGTCTTTTTGTTCGTTTGTCCACTTTGTCTTTTTGTTCGTTTGTCCACTTTGTCTTTTTGTTCGTTTGTCCACTTTGTCTTTTTGTTCGTTTGTCCACTTTGTCTTTTTGTTCGTTTCTCCGCTTTGACTATCTTGCTTGGCGGGTTGAAATCGCCCTCTCCCTTTCCCTCTCCCTCTCTCCCCCCCCCCCCCCCTCCCCGCCTCGCCCCGCAGACCACCTACAGCAAGCCCTTCAGCACGCTCTCCTCCACAACCCTCAAGTACATCTCCTGCGTCGACCGGCGCTGCCTTGCGGGCGCTGGTTTTGGCTACTACGGCTGCAACACGGAGGGGCTCCCCAACTACCTCAACCTCACGAGCAAGCTGCCTGGGGACGACGCTCTCTGTGTGTACGATGCGAATGCATGGCGCTACGACTACTACGAAGCAGACGATGAAGCAAATTCGTACATTGAATCTGTGGGGCATGTGGTGGAGGACACGGTCTACCTCACTGCACCTGATGGTACCGAAGTCAACCGATCCATCATCTTTAGGTGAGTCTCCCTTTAACTTGGTCCATCCTATCACTCTCCTCCTGCACTGTATCACAAAGTCTCAACCCCCGCCCTTTCGTGCTCTCCCTAACTCTCCTGCTCTCTGCGTGCCCAGCTGTGGAGTGAACCAGATGGGCCAGTGGGGCATGCAGGGGTGGCAGTACGACTCGTGGTCAGCAGGAGGCGTGCTGGGGCTGGGGTGGGACAGCCCCTTTCTTTATGAGCTCACCGGTGTTATTGACCCAAGCGCCTTCGCGGTGTGTCTGGAGGAGCCGACGCCGACGAACAAGACAGGGTGGGATGGCAAGGTGCCGCTGATGACAGGCAGCAGCCATCTCACCATCGGAGCCACCGGCCTCCCTGCCGGCGCCAGCTACGGCAACATGTAACCCCCCTGCTGCTCCACTCCCTCCCTTGCTCTCTTTCTCCCCGTGGAGGCGCCAGCTACGCCACTATCTAATTCCTTCCTTGCACCTGCTCTGCACTTGCACCGTGCACTCTCGCTCTTCCACGCCCTCTCACGCTTCATCCATCCATCCATCCGTCCGTCCGTCCGTCCATCCATCCATCCATCCATCCATCCATCCATCCATCCATCCATCCATCCATCCATCCATCCATCCATCCATCCGTCCGTCCGTCCATCCATCCATCCATCCATCCATCCATCCATCCATCCATCCATCCATCCATCCATCCATCCATCCATCCATCCATCCATCCATCCATCCATCCATCCATCCATCCATCCATCCATCCATCCATCCATCCATCCATCCATCCATCCATCCATCCATCCATCCATCCATCCATCCATCCATCCATCCATCCATCCATCCATCCATCCATCCATCCACCCACCCACCCACCCACCCACCCACCCATCCATCCATCCATCCATCCATCCATCCATCCATCCATCCATCCATCCATCCATCCATCCATCCATCCATCCATCCATCCATCCATCCATCCATCCATCCATCCATCCATCCATCCATCCATCCATCCATCCATCCATCCATCCATCCATCCATCCATCCATCCATCCATCCATCCATCCATCCACCCATCCACCCACCCACCCATCCATCCATCCACCCACCCACCCATCCATCCATCCATCCACCCACCTCATGCGTGTTACCCGTCCCGTGTGCAATCCCTCCACCCAGGCATGCATTGGCCGGTATGCAGTACAGCCACATCACACTCACCACGGCTAAGCGCGCCCTCAACATCACAGACGACCCAGCCTACATAGACCCCACCGTCACACCCTACGTGCCTCCGGGCTTCCCTGAGAACGTCACGCCAGGCTTTCTCTTCATGCCTGAGTACTTCGTGCATCTCCTGCGCTACCCTCTCTTCATGAGCCTTTGCGACGGGGTACGTGCCTGCGCCTGCGTGCCTCCGCTTCTCCCCTCTCACCCTGTGCCTGCGGGCTTGTCTGAGAGCCCGGCTGACCCCCAAGCGTGGCCAAGGCTTTCGAGGCGCCTCAAGAGACGGCTTCCCACGGAGTAGACGGCTTACAACCGGGCTTGCTGAAAAAAAATGTTCTCCTCTCTTCATGTTGAAGCGCGCCTCTCAATCTCCTCGTGCCGGTTCTTTATGCACGTATGCTCTTCTTGTTGTGCCCTCCTATTCATATGCGTGTGCGTGTGCATGTGAACATTTTTGCAGATTGGGGAAATGACTGGGCAAGAACTATGTAACCTGACAGAGAAATGGAATACTCTTGGGATTCCATGCTTCCAGTAAGTCTTTAAAAGCCTTCTCCCATCAACCCAAAGCCCCACCGCCATGCTCAACGTACCATCTCTCTGCTCCCTGCTCCCTGCTCCCTGCTCCCTGCTCTCTGCTCCCTGCTCCCTGCTCCCTCTCAAGCGATCATTCATTGTCCTTGATTCGAACGGAGCATCTAGGAGTACATGTTGTGACTGGCTGGCTGCTAGGTGCGTGAGCCCATACTGATCCACCCTCTTTTGGAGCCTCACATACATTGGGCTCATAAGTGCCGAGCGGAGTACATCACCTGCTGCTGCAACCCAACCCAAAGCACGTCAAGACAGGTGAGCCAACGGAAGTTTTGGCATGCCGGAAAGGGCAGTGTGTCTGCTTGCTGGCCAGGTGTACAGATCAACAGCCAGCCAGGGGAAGCAAGGCGACATGATTCATTTGAGTCTGGCATGCCGTTTGGTCTTTGAACCACACCGCAACGGGGGAGCCTGTCAGGGAGAGGAGGTGTTGGGCGTGGCGTGGGTGGGCATGCAAATGAGTGGATTGGCACCTACTTGGATCGGGGCCTGCTCTATCTGCTCTCGTGTGGCAGTGACCGACCGACCGACCGTGTGTGTCCTCTATCTTCCTGTGTGTGCTCAAAGTCAGGTCAGGTCAGGCCTCCACTGGAGCTTGCATTGCATCCAGACACGACACGGTCAGTGCTCAGGTGCCCCTTTACCTTCAATCGTGCACCTTGTGACCCTCTTACAATGATGCTCCTCTTGCAGGAACAAGAAGAAGGCGGGGGATCCGTTCACCACCTTCCCCACCATCGACATTGCTTTCCTCTCTCCTGACAACACCACTGCCCACTTCTATCTCAAGCCTCGCGAGTACCTCGCCCAGGTGAAACACGGGCTCCTCTCGTTGCAGTACCGTGCTTGCACCACTCCCCTCTCACCCCTCTCCTCTACCCTCTCCCCTCTCCCCCCTCTCCTCTCCCCTCTCTCCTCTCTCCCCTCTCCTCGTCCACCTCATCTCATCTCACATCACGTTGTGGGGTCATTCCCATTCGCATGCTCTCTCCATGCTCCGCTCTTCCATGCCATCTCAGCCCTCCTTAGCCCCAGCCCCAGTCTCGTTGTCAAAGTATAGGACGAGCGCCCTGAGTGACCGAGTGGATGATTTGCCCATTCAATTACTTTCTCACTTGATGCCTCGTTGTGGAGATGAGTCGAGACACCCCCGTGCCACCCCGTGCCACTCACTCGTCGACGCTCTTTCTTTCCTGATGTTATGCGCCCCCCACAGGTTTCAGCTTCTGAATACTGCATGTTAGTCGTTTCTGTTCCTCATTCGAACAACTACAACAGCTACATTGGAGGTAAGTGGACTACCTAGCGCACGTTTCCACCCCTTTCTCTACCTGAGCTTCTGCCAGCACCTTCCTTCCCCTTTTCCCCGCCGACCTTCCATTATGCCATCCACCAATCACTCCTCACAACACAACACGCCTACCAGCCAACGCAAGCTGATAGTATGTGCAAGCATGGATCGTTGCGCTAGGCAGTCCTGACATGAGTGATGAGGGCTCTCAGCAGTCAGTCCCGCAAGCTGGTCATGTGATCGAGCACTCGTCGCCTGGCTCCGTTCGCTGTGCATGGCATGTGACCAACTTGACCCGGCAGCCCACAAGCAGGAGGTCACCGGATGGATGAGCCTCGGTATCATCGATGGTCACGGCGCCATCGCCCCTCTGCTTCTAGATGGCTCATGATGGTAGCACCGTTGCCCCTCTGCGCCTGCCCTTCCGGCTTCCCTGCTGCAATCACCATACTCTTGTCTCGCTGCCCTCCTCTGCGGTGGGTGCATGTGGTGCTGAGCAGAGCCGGCGCTGTTCAACAAGTACCTCTTCCTCGACTACACCAACAAGATTGCAGGATGGATGGATGCCCCTAGCTGTAAGCTGCTACTCACCTTACCCTCAAGGCCTGCCTGGCCTTTGCAGATTACAACACAGCTTGCTGCAGACATCTTTCCATCCTCCACCTGTAACGGCTGTCGCTTCGCTGTGGCCTTTCAAGCAGGCAAATCCTTCACTTGCTGCAAAATTAACTGCATTCCTGTCACACGCACTCCAAGTGTTTCTGTCCGGTCTGCACAATAAGATCATGGCCAAACCCTCTGGAGAGCTTGCTTTCTTTGTCAATTGCCCGCCACTGCTGTCCCTTCTCATTTCTGACCACTTTTGATTCTCTTGTGTCATGTGGTTCTTTCTCTACTTCCTGTCACTCGCCTCACACCCCTTTCTGACACAAACCCCCTTCTTTCCTCCCCTCCCCTCCCCTCCCCTCCCCTCCCCTCCCCTCTCCTCTCCTCTCCTCTCCTCTCCTCTCCAATCCTCTCCAATCCTCTCCTCTCCTCTCATCCCAACAGGTGGAGCTGAGCCCCTGCTGCCGCCACCCTCCCCTCCTCCACCCTCGCCTGGTACCAATAAGGCCACCCACTCGCTCTCCCCGCTGCCGGCAGCACTCTCAGCTGCCGTTGTCCTTGCCACCTCCGCCACCCTACTTGCTCTCACTCTCCTCTAGAGCCTGACTTCCTCCCAGGAGCACTTTGAGCCCGAGTCTTGCATGCTCCTGTGTTGCTGGCCTACTTGTGGGAGTTTCTCAGTTAATGCTATGATAGAGGTCAAGGGGTTTGTTGGATCTATGTTTAGCTGCCTGCCTGGATGCTGCATCATTTTGTTGAATGGATGCTGTTTCTATCAAAAGGATGTATCGGTATATGTATGATGCTTGCAGGGCGTACACCAAATTCTAGAAACTTTATCCATCCATTGTACATTTGAAAGAACGCTCTGAATAGTACCAGGCCTTACTCAAACGCATTCAGACGTAACTCCCTGAACACGCCAGCAGTGCGCCAATATTCGTTGTACAGTACAAATGGAATGTCGCCAGCTACTGCGTGCGAAGAGAGTCGTCGACGCCGTCTTTTTCCCAGCCGTTGAACCACTCAGGTTGGACGCATACTAAATTTGGCGAGTAAGGCGGAACCAGTGACCAATGTCGAGCAGATTTTCACCTCTCAACGACTGAAGTCGTTGATGCCGTCTATTCCCCTGCCCGTGGGAGCCTACGTACCACTTAGGTGTGATTTGGCGAATGATGTTTGCCTTGGACAGGATGCCTGCACGTGTAGACTTAGTACAGTAAACTGAATGGCGACTCCGGAACCCGTCACTGTAAACTTATCGGCCAATATCATTGATACTCAAATTATGCCAGGAGCGACAATTCAGAAACAATGTTGCCACCAGCACCTCACCCGCACACACCCAACAAAACTGGAAAAAACGCTTGGATAACCTGAACAATATTAACCCTAAATACGGGAAGTCGTCAAATGTTTAGGCATGATGCCTTCCGCTTGGATTATCTCAATGGACAAACCACACTACCCAGCGAAGCTTGCTGCCCGCTGGGTTGCATCAACGAAAATAAACTTCCTACGGAAAGGCATCCAATCTGGATGAAAGCAACACAAAACACCTTGTCGCACAATGTTAAGGGTTGATAATTCTGTCACATCAACTGAGGGGGCTTTAGTTTTCTTCTGTCCGAGATAAGCATGTCCACGGTCGACGTGAGGGTTGACGGTGCAGTCGACCCCATTCAATTGAGTTATTCCCTATTTACATTCTTTTTCCCAGTGGGTTTTTTGTTAAAGTTTTACAAAATTCGTGCTCGATACAAATTTTCTTTGTAAAAGGTTGATTCTTCAATAAATTTCTGTATATTATTGGGTCACAATTGTTCATATTTAAGTTCGGTAATCGCGTTGTATTTCTATCACATTTCGAAGGTGCTATTAGCCTGAAAAGTGTGATACAAAAGCGAGAGCCAATCAGCAATGAGAAATCGAAGTTGAGTACCGATGCAAAACTTCTCTGGCATACTTTGAGTATCAATGATATTGGTCGCACAAATTGCGACTGCCTTCCATATTATTGCGGCCAATATCATTGATACTCAAATTATGTCAGTAGAGGTTTGCAAATGTAATCAACCGACAATTTATCATTGTAGTAGTTAAATATACTGTTTTGTTTAGTTATGAGCACAATTCTGACACAAAGTCGCCACCAACACCTCACTCGCACAAACCCAACAAAACAGGAAAAAATACTAAAGCATTTGGAGAAGCTGGACAAAAGTAGGGAATATTAACCCTTAATACGGGAAGTCGTCAAGATTACTGTCCGCGGGAAATTAAAAATAAACCCCATACGGAAAGACATTTAGTCAGGATCGCAACAACCCTAAACATCTTGTCGCATGGTGTTCAGGGTTGACGCCTCCTTCACATAACATGCCATCCGAGGGGGTTTTAGATTTATTCTATCTCAAGTTAGCAGGTCCACGGTCAACGGAGGTTTGACGGTGCCGTCGACCCCATTCCGTTGAGTTATTCCCAGTTTTCATCCTTTTTCCCAATAGGGTTTTTATTTAATATTTACAGATTTTGTGCTCGATACAAAATTATTTTGTAAAGGGTTGAATATTCAATGATTTTTCTGTATATTGTTGGGTAGCACCTCTGTGAAGATAAGCAGTAGAAGAAGGCGCCATAGCTAGGAAAGCCCTAGCTAGGCAAGAAACAGTTTAGGCAAAGAAGGAGGAGTTGCACTAGCAAGAATGAGGATACAAATAGCAAACCCTAGAAGGGTTGTACTCGCTATAGAGCACCCCACTACAGGCTAGAGCATAATATTCTGACACACCCCCATAGCCAAAGTGGGGTGTAATCAGCAGAGCAAACAAAGCAGAACAAGCTCAGGGTGGATCACAATGTCACCACACATTCTGAGCACAATGACACAATTGTTCATATTTAAGTTCGTTAATCGCGTCCTGTTTCCGTCATATTTTGGAGGTGTTATTAGCGTGAAAAGTGTGATTGAAAAGCGAGAACCAATCAGAGACGTGAAATCGAAGTTGAGTACCGATGCAAAATGTCGCTGGCATACTTTGAGTATCAATGATGTTGGCCGGTAAACTTATCCATTCTGAAACGGCCAACATCATACATACTCAGATTAGTCCCGAGTGGGTTCTCAGGTGTAATCAACCTGGAGTTCCTCAACGTTGATTGGTCGTCGCTTTGTAGTCACATTTCTCGCGCTGGTCGAACTCTTTAGGCAGTAACAAAAACCAGAACCATCCAAATTACCCTCCCGACTTGGATATGTTAAATTAAAGTACGGGAATTTTCGGCAGGGCTGAAAAATATAAAACCCTTAGAGAATCTGGACGCATTTTCGGGAGGGATCAACCCTAAACATGGGAAAGGGCATCGTTCTTAGGGTTGATGCCTCCCTAGTCGCATCCTTTTCCGATTGGGTTATATTTTTGGGTTAGATGGGGTGCAATATATTTTTTCAAAAATATTGGGCGGCTTCCCGTATTTAGGGTTGATCTGTCCCGAAATTCATCTAGGTTCGCTACAGGTTTTGTTTTTCAAGTGCTGTAATTTGTTTAGTGACTGTATACAGAAAACAACCAGAATAACCTAGTAATAATATATCGGGAAACTTTGTTTCTGTTGGTGATTACACCTGAGAGACCGCTCGGAAATAATCTGAGTATGTATGATATTGGCCGCATTCTGAAATGTATGGTGCAGCAGAATCGAGCCACCAACCAAGCACTGGCGTGTCAGAACATACATATAGCTTATGCTGTTGTGTAGGCTATAGTGGGGTATCCCATAGGGGGTACAACCCAATTAGGGTTTCCTATATGTACTCACTTCATTCATAGTTCATTCATCCTTGTTCAAATATTCTCATGGTATCGAGCAGGTTCCCCCTTGGGAACTGTGCTTAGGGCCCACCACATTTTTTTTTTTCCTGCCCGAAGCGCGCTCAGCCCGAGTCGCGCTCCGGGCCCTCACTTCGTCGAGCCGCCCTAGCGGCCCTTCACTGCGGCCCCGCCACTCGTCCCAGCGGCCCCGCCGCCCGTCTTCGCGGCCCCGCCGCCTCTCTCCTAGCGGCCCCGCCGCCCTACCTAGCGGCCCCGCCGCCCTACCTCGCGGCCTCGCCGCCCCACCGCGCGGCCCCGCCGCCCTACCTAGCGGCCCCGCCGCCCTTCCTCGCGGCCCCGCCGCCCCATCGCGCGGCCCCGCCGCCCTACCTAGCGGCCCCGCCGCCCTTCCTCGCGGCCCCGCCGCCCCATCGCGCGGCCCCGCCGCCCTACCTAGCGGCCCCGCCGCCCTTCCTCGCGGCCCCGCCGCCCCATCGCGCGGCCCCGCCACTCTACCACGAGGCCCCGCTGCCCTATCTCGCGGCCCCGCCGCCCTACCCAGCGGCCCCGCCGCCCTTGTGCAGCGGCCCCGCCACTCCTCTACAGCGGCCGAGCCGCCCAGCAGCAGCGCAGCCGAGCCGCCCAGCAGCAGAGCAGCCGAGCCGCCCCGCCGCCGAGCCGCACTGCAGCCGAGCCGCCCGGCCGCCCTGCCGCCGAGCCGCCCAGCAGCCGAGCCGCCCGGGAGCCGAGCCGCCCCGCCGCCGAGCCGCCCTGCCGCCGAGCCGCCCGGGAGCCGAGCCGCCGAGCCGCCCTGCCGCCGAGCCGCCCTGCCGCCGAGCCGCCCGGGAGCCGAGCCGCCCAGCAGCCGAGCCGCCGAGCCGCCCAGCTGCCGGGCCGCCCTACTGCCGAGCCGCCCGACCTGCCCTGCCTGGTGAGCACAGCACCACTGTTACTGCTTGCACTACTACACTGTCGTCGTCATGGCTACCCCTAGTGTCCTCGCTTTTGACGCTGAGGGTCGAGCCATTGACTTTGAGGTCTGGGTCGACGACCTGCAGCTGTTCTTACAGTGCGATAGGGCGGACGGTCTTTCCCTCTTTGACCTCACCTCTGGCGCCTCTCCTGCCCCTGCTGCTGATGCTGACCCCACTGTTCGCTCTCAGTGGGCCACCCGCGATGCTGCTGCACGTCTTGCTGTGCGTCGCCACCTGCCTACCACTGAGCGCGCGCACTTTAGTCAGTACAAGAGTGCTCAGACCTTGTACGACGCTGTAGTTGCGCGCTACTCTTCCCCTGCCACTGCTGCCCTGAGCCGCCTCATGCTACCGTACCTCTTTCCTGACCTTGCTGCCTTTCCCACTGTCGCTGACCTCATTACGCACCTCCGCACTAGTGACACCCGCTACCGCGCCGCCCTTCCTGCTGAGTTCTGCGCCAAGAACCCCCCCCCCATGTACATCACTCTCTATTACATAGTCACACGCCTCCCTGACTCCCTTCGCGTAGTCAGGGACCACTTCCTCTCAGTCTGTCCCACCACTCTCACTGTCGACCTCCTCGAGAAGTCCCTCCTGGCGGCGGAGAAGAGCATCGTCGCTGTAGGAGCCTCTCGTGGTGACCCTCGCACCCCCATCTTTGAGGGGTGTTCTCCTTCCCCCCTGCTGCCCTCTGTTGCCTCTACTGCTGCTGCCGACCTGCTTGGTCTTGAGTCGGTCTGCGCGGCGTCTGCCCCTAGCGGGAGACGCCGCCCTGGCAGGGGCAAGGGGGGCAAGGGCGCGGGTGGAACTGGCGGGGGCGGTGGAGGTGGCGGTGGAGGCGGCGGAGGGAGTTGGGGTGGCGGTGGGAGTGGTGGCGGGGGCGGTGGTGGCGGTGGCAGCAGCGGAGGAGGAGGCGGTGGTGGCGGCAGCGGTGGGAGCGGAGGCAGCGGTGGTGGTGGAGGTGGAGGCGGCGGTGGCGGAGGGGGTGGAGCTGGTCGGGGTGGTGCCCCGCAGCGTAGCGGCTCTGGTGGTGGCCAGCGTCAGCAGCAGCAGCAGCAGCAGCAGCAGCGTCAGCGTTCGCGGGACATCCCCCCGCCCCAGCAGCTCCGTGAGTGGTACACGCAGCGTCAGCGGGGTGGGGGTTTTGGTCCGTGCACCTACGTCCTTCGTTCCGGCGACCGCGCGGGTGAGCAGTGTGGGGGTGCCCACCCCACCCAGCGCTGCTTTGGCCGCCTGACGGACGCTTGGCGTCAGCAGTTCCCCGAGGCTAGTGAGATTCCCCGTTGGGGAGAGCTGTCTAGGGCTGGCGTAGCTATCTTTGATCTTGACTTTGATGCTATCCTTGCTGCCATGTATGCTGTGACTATTAGTGAGGAGGGTGACTGTTACCGGTGTTTCCCGCCCGACCCGGGCATTGGTACTGCTGCGCTAGGTACTTCTGCAGCTGCTGCTCTAGGTGCCAGTGCGTCTGCACTCTCAGGTACTGGTGAGGCTGCGCTCTCAGGTACTGCGTCGGCTTCGGCCTCCCTCACCTTCACGCTTGACTCAGGGGCTTCTCGCTCCTTCTTTCGAGACCGCACCACACTCACGCCGCTTCGCCGGCCGGTTGCAGTCTCCCTGGCTGACCCCTCTGGGGGTCCTGTCCTCTCTCACTTCTCCACTGTCCTCCCGTGTCCGGCTGCCCCCTCGGGCACCTTGTCTGGCCTGTACCTCCCCTCGTTCTCGACGAACTTGGTGAGTGGTGCTGACCTGCAGGATGCGGGGGTTCACCAGTTTACTCCTGCGAGTCAGCGGGTGACCCACTGCTCGGACGCCCGCACAGGTCGACACCTGGCCACGTTTTCGCGTCGGCCGGGGTCGAGTCTCTACACCCTGACCACTGAGTCTCCTCCTGTCCCTGCGTCTGGCCAGGTAGCTGCGTCGGGTCAGGTGTTTGCTGCTGCGTCCAGGTCTGGTCCTGAGTCTGCCCCCTGCTCGTGTCGCCTCCTGTCTCACGAGACTCTCCTGTGGCACCACCGTCTTGGCCACCCCTCCTTGCCTCGTCTTCGGGGCATGGCTTCCCGTGTCCTTGTCTCTGGTCTTCCCCGGTCTCTCCCTCCCCTTCCTTCGGGACCCGGACCTTCCTGTGTCCCCTGTGTCGAGGGGCGGCTCCGGGCTGCCCCTCACTCCTCCCAGTTTCCCCCGACAGAGGCTCCTCTGCAGACGCTTCACATGGACGTGTGGGGCCCGGCCCGCGTCCGTGGGCAGGGTCACGAGCGCTACTTCCTGCTGGTGGTTGACGACTACTCGCGTTACACCACAGTCTTCCCCTTGCGCAGCAAGGGTGATGTCACTGAGGTGTTGATCGACTGGATCCGCGCAGCTCGTCTCCAGCTCAGGAGGAGCTTCGGCTCGGACTTTCCTGTTCTGCGTCTGCACTCTGACCGAGGTGGAGAGTTCTCCTCTGGCCTTCTGCGAGCCTACTGTCGTGCACGAGGCATCCGCCAGACCTTTACGCTTCCGGACTCTCCACAGCAAAATGGGATTGCTGAGCGCCGCATTGGCATGGTCATGGACGTCGCTCGTACGTCCATGATGCATGCGGCTGCCCCCCATTTTCTGTGGCCGTTTGCGGTTCGGTACGCGGCGCATCAGATCAACCTTCACCCCAGGGTCTCCCGGCCGGAGACCTCCCCAGCTCTGCTGTGGACGGGGAAGGTCGGCGATGCGTCTGCGTTCCGTGTCTGGGGATCTCGGGCGTTTGTCCGCGACTTGTCTGCGGACAAACTGTCCCCTCGTGCTGCTCCCTGTGTCTTCCTCGGCTTCCCCCCTGACGCCCCAGGGTGGCAGTTCTACCACCCCTCCTCTCGTCGTGTTCTGTCCTCCCAGGACGTCACGTTCGACGAGTCAGTCCCCTTCTACCGCCTCTTCCCCTACCGCACTCCTTCCCTCCCCCCGCCACCGCACTTCCTTGTGCCAGGTCCCCCCCCGGTAGACCCCCTTCCCCCTCAGGGTCCTGCCCCTTCAGGTGTGTCCCAGGTAGACGCAGTCGAGCCGGTCGAGGTTGCTGGTGACTCTGGTCCTGCTGCGGGTGCTGAGCCTGGGGGTGCTGACTCTGGGGGTGCTACGCGCGTGGGTGCTGAGCCTGGGGGTGCTGAGCCTGGGGGTGCTGAGTCTGGGGGTGCTGAGCCTGGGGGTTCTGCGACTGGGGGTGCTGAGCCTGGGGGTGCGGAGTCTGGGGGTGCTGAGCCTGGGGGTGCTGCGACTGGGGGTGCTGAGCCAGGGGGTGCTGCGTCTGGAGCTGCTGAGCCTGGAGCTGCGGAGCCTGCGGCCACTGGACCTCCCCTTGTGGCGTCTGGCGGTGCGGGACCTGGCGGGTCTCCGGGTGCTTCGCCTCGGCGGGAGCCCCTCTCTCCACAGGAGCTGCGCGAGTGGTTTGCTCGCCGCTGGAGACGTACTGCTGGAGCTGGAGCTCCTTCGGCTGCTGAGGGTACTTGTGCCGCTGGTCCCGGAGCTGCTGGGCCCTCGGGTCCGCCTGGAGCTGGAGCTGCTGCGGGTGCTGGTGCTGAGACTGCTGCTGTCCTTCCTGGCGGTGGTCCTGCTGCGGGTGCTGCTGGTGCTGCTGGAGGTCCTGCCGCTGGAGGTGCTGTTGGCGCTGGTGCTGCTGCTGAGGGTGCTGTCCCTGCTGTGTCTGGAGTCGCCGCGCGGCCTCGGCCGTACTTCGTTCCACTCCTACAGCAGGTTCTTGGTCTTTCTCCTCCTGCAGCGTGTCCACCGCCTGTTCAGTCACAGTCCCAGTTAGAGCCTGCCTCCCCACTTCCTGCTCCCTCTCCTTACACTGGTACCACTGGAGGTCTTGCTGAGCGTCGTGAGCCTGCGTCTCGTCCTGCGTCGCCTGTTCGTGCTGCTCGCGCTAGTGGTCGCGGTTCGCGTCAGCGTCCTCCTCCTGTCCCTGGCACGCACCGGATGTCTTTGCGTCCGTCCACTGCTCCTCTGCGTGCCCCTTTGCCTTCTCCTCCTGAGTCCTCCCTTCCTGCACTTACCGACCCAGAGTCCGACTCTCTTCGTGCTGCTAGTCCTACTGTCACACGTCTCCTTGCTACTGTCGTCACTGACCCCTCTTTTGAGTCCACTGCTGCGTCTGCTCTTGTTGCTGAGCTCGTCGACTTTGCTGCTCGCTGTCGTCTAGACTACGCTGCCGGTCTTGTTGCTGAGTCTGCGTCTGTCTGTCCTCCGTCCGTCGGGGGTGAGTGTGCTCTTGGCACGGACGTCCTTGAGGACAGGCAGGAGGAGTTCCAGTGTCTGGCTGCTGCTTCACCTCATCTCGCGTCCGTACTACTTGCCCCTGAGGGAGACCCGGATGCACTAGACATCCCGACTCCGCGCTCTTACGCGGAGGCCGTAGAGGGTCCCTACTCCTCTCAGTGGCAGGCAGCTATGGATGCAGAGATGGCGTCCTGGAAGTCCACAGGCACCTACGTTGACGCGGTTCCCCCTCCTGGGGCGAACATCGTCAGTGGCATGTGGATCTTCAGGGTGAAGCGGCCGCCGGGCTCTCCACCTGTCTTCAAGGCGCGGTACGTCGCTCGTGGCTTCAGTCAGCGGCAGGGAGTTGACTACTTTCAGACCTTCTCTCCCACCCCGAAGATGACCACTCTTCGGGTGCTGCTGCACATAGCCGCTCAGCGCGACTACGAGCTCCACTCTCTTGACTTCAGCACTGCTTTCTTGCAATGTAGCCTGCACGAGGAGATCTGGCTGCGCCGTCCACCTGGCTTCACTGGGACTTTCCCTACTGGCACCCAGTGGAGCCTCCGACGGCCAGTCTACGGTCTCCGCCAGGCACCGCGTGAGTGGCACGACACACTGAGGACTACGCTTGCGGCTCTTGGGTTTGCTCCCTCTACTGCTGACCCGTCGTTGTTTCTGCGCACCGACACTTCTTTGCCGCCGTTCTACATCCTCGTGTACGTCGACGACTTGGTCTTTGCCACAGCTGACACTGCTGGACTAGCCTACGTGAAGTCCGAGCTGCAGAAGAGACACACGTGCACAGACCTGGGTGAACTGCGCAGCTACCTTGGCTTGCAGATCACTCGGGACAGAGCACGCCGCACCATTACCTTGACTCAGTCACACATGGTGCAGCAGGTCCTTCAGCGCTTCGGCTTCACGTACTCCTCGCCTCAGGCCACTCCTCTGTCTACTCGCCACTCGCTCTCAGCTCTGCCTTCGGATGAGTCCGTAGAGTCGAGTGGCCCGTACCCAGAGCTTGTTGGCTGCCTCATGTACCTGATGACCTGCACACGACCTGACCTTGCATACCCTCTTAGCATTCTTGCACGCTATGTTGCTCCTGGGAGACACCGACCAGAGCACATGGCTGCAGCGAAGAGGGTGTTGCGCTACTTGTGCAGTACGTCGGGCATGGGGCTAGTGCTTGGAGGGCGGAGTCCAGTGGTCCTCACTGGGCACGCGGACGCTTCTTGGGCTGACGACCAGGCTACGCAGCGGTCGTCGCAGGGTTACACCTTCAGTCTTGGTTCCGGCTCTGTCTCGTGGCGGGCTACTCGCTCGTCCTCTGTTCTCGGCTCCAGTTGTGAGGCTGAGATCTACGCCGGGGCCATGGCTGCACAGGAGCTTCGCTGGCTCACCTACCTGCTGACTGACCTTGGAGAGCCGCCTCGTTCTCCTCCAGTGCTGTACGTAGATAACAAGGCCATGCTGGCCTTGTGTCGAGAGCAGCGCTTGGAGCACAGAACGAAGCACATTGCTCTCCGTTACTTTCTTGCTCGTGAGCTGCAGCAGCGTGGTCAGTTGCGACTTGCGTACGTGGCCTCTGAGGCCAACACTGCTGATGTGTTCACCAAGGCACTTGCGCCTTGTGACCATCAGCGCTTCTGCACTCAGCTGGGTCTTGTACCTGTCTTGCCTCACTTGCTCTCCTCTTGACCTTGCTTGTACTGTCACATATATATATCTGCTCTTGCTTGTCTAGCTCTATATATATATGTGCACTCCTGTATGTGAACTGGCCTTGTGGCCTTGTCGTTGTGCTCGGACTGTGTGGTGACTTTGTGATCCACCCTGAGCTTGCTGTGCTTTGAGTGACTGGTCTTGTGACCCCTTGTTCTCCCCCACTTTGCCTATGGGGGTGTGTCAGAACATACATATAGCTTATGCTGTTGTGTAGGCTATAGTGGGGTATCCCATAGGGGGTACAACCCAATTAGGGTTTCCTATATGTACTCACTTCATTCATAGTTCATTCATCCTTGTTCAAATATTCTCATGGCGAGGGCCACCAAACTATGTGCCCTGCCCAGGCTTGTGGCGTCTTCTAAGGGCGTGTAACCTTTTCACATTTCATCGTCCGGACGGAGACCCCGTCCGGACATTTGTAGGGTAACTTATTTCGCAGCACCTCGGTAAGGGATTCGCGAGACGCCCTGCGACGTCGCCACCGTCCGGACCATGTCTGACACTTTTCTGTCAAAAATTGGTCCGGACTACCCTGCTAACACCGTCCGAACGGCATATCGGACCGTCCGATTTTTCTGCGCTGTCATTGGCGCACGATGTGTTGAGAAACTTACCCAATACCACGCCGCCGATTTTTGGAGGCGAACCCTCACGACGCTTTACGATTACAGTAATGCCTGTATCATTTCGTAACGAAATTCAAAATTTTCGGGTTTCCAAAAAGTTCCACATCTGTGGTCCGGACGGGCTGTCGTCCGGACATGAGTCCCAAACGTCCGGACGGAGCTCTGTTCGGACGTTTTGGGGGCTCCGTCCGGACATTTGACGAAAACGGAAAAAGTTACACGCCCTAAACCATTCTCGCATCACAGACTGCACTGCCCGTAGGTTTCGTGATTTGGCGAACCACTCCAACACAAACTGTATCTGATCTGAAAGTCTCATGCCCCAAGCTTTGAACTAAACGGACGATCTGCTAGACGCAGGAGTGATTCCCTGGTACCATGTGTGCTACGAACAGATGTTGTTTTGCGGTCCACCAGGCGTGTGGAATAACCGATGTTGGTGGAAGGTTGCGGGGTTTTTTACGGCGAAATGACGCGCACCGGCGGAAATCGCGTTTCTCTCAATTGGATCGACCCAAATTACTCCGACCTCGCCACGTAGGCGTTTCCCTAAATTGGATGGACCCCATTTGCGCGCGCCCCCACAACCCGATTTTCCCGTCCTTCCCCTCCGGAATTCGGGCAGCTGTGTTGACTTTGCGTGGAATCACAAACAGTCGCAATTACACTGTTCTACGGTACCTTAAAAATATCACACGTGAGGAAATTATGATTGGAAAAACAAGTGGTAATTGCTCTTGCGCGCTAGAGTAACATGCATGCGGATCGTTTGGTTTGTTCAAGGTTGGGTTAGGTGTTTCGTGGTTTGGGCAGGTGTGTCGATAACGTTAAAAAAAAAACGATACTATCACTGTGCATACAAGTCCGTAGAGACCGAGTGCTCTAGGCACTGTTGCCGAAATGTTACCGCGAAAGCTGAGGTGGCAAGCCTCGCAATCCCGAAAATGTTGGCACTACGTGGCAAGGTAAAAATTGCGACTGTTTGTGATTCCACGTAAAGTCAACAAAACTGACCGAGCTTCGGAGGGGAAGGGCGGGGAAATCAAGGAAACAGGCGCGCGCAAATGCGGTCCATCCAATTTAGAGAAACGCCCACGTCGCGAGGTCAGAGTAATTTGGGTCGATCCAATTGAGAGAAACGCGATTCCCGCCGATGCGCGTCATTTCGCCGTTTTTTACCCTTTTGACTTCCGCCGCAGCTGGAAAACCAAGGTCAGATGGGCGCGACTCGGCAGACATTATCCACACGAAACTAGAGCCTAGTGAATGCGGTTCGGGATGAGATTCGAACAAAACCTTCGGGTACGAGTCTGGTCTGGTCTGATCCGCACCAAACCAGACCCACCCGATGTGGTTCGGCGAGACCACTTTCTTCTCGCCCACATGACCCTTATCCATAACAACTGCTCTGGATGCAATTTCTCAGATCATCGTCGGGTCGGGTCGCATCGCATAGCGCCGCCCCCATCTGCCGAGGGAGGTTTGAGATTTGTCCGATCACCACCATCCTCCGATTGGTCATCTGCCGAGTCGCCTCACAACCGGACCTAAGCTTTCATGCCGACGCGCTCCAACAGAGTTGTCCGCTTCTTCTCGAGTAGTACGAGTATGCCTCCATCCACCTTTCTCGCCGAGTACCAACGTTTTCTCCCATTGCACACGTGACGGTCAGAAAAAGCACGACGTCTCCAGCGAGGCTAGTAGTAAGTTACCATGGCTATCTCGTGCTGTGGCGCCTCCCCTCCGCGGTGTCTGCTCGTGTCGCTCCTGCTCCTCTCCCTCAGCGTCTTGCGGATCCACGCGCGCCACGGCCCCGAGGTAGCCGTTGCGGACGCTATGCTGCAGTCCCGCAGCATTCGCGGCGGGGATGCCGCAAATTCTCACCGGCGCTTCGACTCCGAGTCGAAATCACCCGAGGTACTGCCGCAGTACACGAAGGTCGCGGAGTCGATTGCGGAGTGGAAGCGGCGATCAGCGGAAGCGGGCGCGCACTTCTTCCCCCTGCAGCGCGCGGAAGACGCCCCCAGCAGGGAGGAGATACACCGCCGGATTCTCGCGCCTTCCGTGAGTGCGGGGGTGCAGTGGAGTGGAGGGTGCCAGGAGCAGGGCATTGCTGCTGCTTGGCAGTGTCACACGAGATTGTATGGATTTTGGCTTGCGTTTTTCACTAGGTTTGTGACGACGCCGACACGGTTGGCGTCGAGCTGCTGCCCCTGGATGCATCATAGTGTGTGCTTTGCCATTGAGATGCGACCACGAGTCTCCTCATGCCTATCTGCTTCCTTCCCTCACAATCCGTGACGTGCGCAGGGCTTGGGCGGCCGTTTGAGCGGCCCCAAAGGAGAGTCAGGCAATTCAGCGAATGTGAGTGAGTGCTCACGACAATACGCTACCGCTGCTGCAATTTGAGCAGGCTAGTAGTAGTGTGGTCTCAGGCAGTCGTTTGTGGAATGGTAGCAAGTGACAGGTGGCAGGTGACATTTGACCATGCTGCCGCATTGCATTCGCCCGTTCTCAGGAGCCGAGCTGTTACACGAAACCACAAGAGCTCTGTGCGGCCATCAATCTACGCCTTCCCCACAAACCTCCCACGTGCCTCTACCTCTTCAACTCCATCAAGTCCCTCTGTCCCGGTCGTTTCTGCGTCCAGCTGCTGTGCATCGTGTTTTCCACCTCGTTGCTTGCAGACAAGGGGAGTATCCTTCCATTGTTTAGAGGCGCCACGGAATTCGACTCGCCTCACATGGGCTGTTTCACCTGGTTGCTTTGCTTGCAGGTGAATGGGTTTTCTCTGCCAATGAGGGACTACGACAGCACGCTGCTATCCAAGGCTAACGGCACAATGGGCAACACCGTCAACTACAGCACGGCCATGAACGACAACATGATTAGCCTCCCGTATACCCCGCCATGCCCGTCTCATCGCATCTTAATCGCTGCACGCCACTCGCTGCATCCCTTCGATCTCCCTCCTCTGTGACCTTTCACCCCTTTCTGCACTTCCTCCCCCCACCCGGCCCCCTCCCGCCCTCCCCCCTCCCCCTCACTGTCGCATGCCTGTCCCCACCAGCGTGTATCCGTACTACGTGAATCTCAAGCTGGGGTCGCAGAAGCTGGAGTTCAGCATGGCTCTCGACCTCATGTTGCAATTTACCTTCGTGCCCTGCGACTGTCTGCACTGCGGCACCATGCGCAAGGGGGTGCGTGGGGTTCCAACCTCCGCTCACTTGAGGGCGGATGAGAGTGAGGAGAATGAATGAGTGAGAGTGTTCGTGAGAATGAGCGCGCGTGAGAGCGAGTGTGAGAAGTGGAGTGTGTGAGTGTGTGGAGGGTTCCAATCTAGGCACAGCCATGACTCCCATACTACTCCGTACCCCCTTCTGCTTACCCCTTCTGCTTACCCCGTCTGCTTACCCCTTCTGCATGCACTCTCTTTAAAACCTTCCGAAGCCCGCCTGAACCCTGTAACTCTCTCTCCCATCACCTTGCTGTGACAACACACGGATGAATCCAGTCACCTTGGATTTTCTTTTCCGTTACAACACCACAATACTAATCCTTCCTCTAGCCTCACTTTGCCTCCCCTCTCATCCCCACCCATCACCTCGTCCCCTTCCCCACCCCGCCACAACTCCTTCTGACTCCCCTCTCCTCTCCCTCCAGACTGACTGCAGCAAGCCGTTCCCCGCTAGCCTTATCTCACGTTTCCCTCCTTCCCTTCCCCTGGCAACCTTTCTCTCTCCCTCTCCCTCTCCCTCTCCCTCTCCCTCTCTCTCCCTCTCCCTCTCCCTCTCCCTCTCCCTCTCCCTCTCTCTCCCTCTCCCTCTCCCTCTCCCTCTCTCTCTCTCTCCCTCTCCCTCTCTCTCTCTCTCCCTCTCCCTCTCCCTCTCTCTCCCTCTCCCTCTCCCTCTCTCTCCCTCTCCCTCTCCCTCTCTCTCCCTCTGCCTCTCCCTCTCCCTCTCTCTCCCTCTCCCTCTCCCTCTCTCACCCTCTCCCTCTCCCTCTCTCTCCCTCTCCCTCTCCCTCTCTCTCCCTCTCCCTCTCCCTCTTCCTCGCCCCGCAGACCACCTACAGCAAGCCCTTCAGCTCGCTCTCTTCCACAACCCTCAAGTACATCTCCTGTGTCGACCAGCGCTGCCAGGGGGGCGGCTTTTTTTACGGATGCAACACGGAGGGGCTCCCCAACTACCTCAACACCACGGGCGTGCTGCCTGGGGACGACGCTCTCTGCGTGTACAGTGCATACAATTATGTATACGACTACTACGAAGATGACTCTGGTACTAAATCGTACTATCAGTCGGTGGGGCATGTGGTGGAGGACACGGTCTACCTCCCTGCACCTGATGGTACCGAAGTCAACCGCTCCATCATATTCGGGTGAGTCTCTCCTTGCTATTGCCCATTCGCTCTCCCATGCTACACGATATTTCGAATGCTCACCTCCCCCTTCGTGCTGTCCCACACTCTCCGCCTCTCTCCCTCCCCCCATGGCCTCCCCAGCTGTGGAGTGAACCAGCATGGCATGTGGGGCATGCAGGGGTGGGAATCCGGGTCGTGGTCAGCAGGAGGCGTGCTGGGGCTGGGGTATTACAGCCCCTTCCTCTGGCAGCTTACCGGGCCTGATGTCCCAACCACCTTTGCGGTGTGTCTTGAGGAGCCGACGCCGACGAACAAGACGGGGTGGGATGGCAAGGTGCCGCTGCAGACAGGCAGCAGCCATCTCACCATCGGAGCCACCGGCCTCCCTGCCGGCGCCAGCTATGCCACCATGTAAATATGATCACTATGCACCTGCTCTATGTTCTCCCTTGCTCTCTTTCTCTCCCTGCCAGCTACGCCACCATGTAATGATCCTGCTCTGAACACCCTCCCTCGCTCTCTTTCTCTCCCTGCCGGCGCCAGCTACGCTACCATGTACCCCCCCCTCCCCCCTGCTGCTTCACGCCCTCCCGTGCTCCCTCTCTCTCGCTTCCCACCTGCTGCCTCACTCTCTTTCTCTCCCTGCCGGGGCCACCTAACTCCACCGTGTAATCACCCTGCACCTGCTCTGCACCTGCACTGCGCACTCTTGATCTCCCACGCTCTCTCATGCTCTATCCAACCATCCATCTGTCCGTCCGTCCGTCCGTCCTTCCATCCACCCACCTCATGCTTGTTACCCCTGTGCAATCCCTCCCCACAGGGCCTTTGAGAGGTGGTTCGGTATGCAGTACAGCCACATCACACTCACCAATGCCACGCGCTCCCTCAACATCACAGTCAACCCAGCCAAGAAGACGCCTGAAAACGCCACTATGGGCTTCCTCTTCATGCCCGAGTCCTTCGTGCATCTCCTGCACTACCCCGTCTACATGAACCTTCTTGAAGGGGTATGTTCTCCTCAGCCCATGCTTGCCTGCATGTCTCTGGAAGCTTGGCCAAGCCGAACCAGTGAGTGAAGATGGCATGATTCTCGCTGCTTTTATGCGTTGTGTTGTTGTGGTGAGCTGTCTCATCTCATGCTGCTAGGACTGGTATGCTCACGCTTCGTTCGACTCCAAAGAGCATTCACATGAAAGAAGCACTTGTGGAATTGGCTCGAAAAAAGCGTAGCCACGTGGGGGAAGGAGAAAGCCAAAGCACAAGTCATCAAGAAATGGACTTGTTCCGTGCTGCTCGTGTCAGAACATTATAGCTTATGCTGTTGTGTAGGCTATAGTGGGGTATCCCATAGGGGGTACAACCAATTAGGGTTTCATATTTGTACTCACTTCATTTCATAGTTCATTCATTCTTGTTCTAATCTTCTCATGGTATCGAGCAGGTTCCCCCTTGGGAACTGTGCTTAGGGCCCACCACATCGATTTTTTTTCCTGCCCGAAGCGCGCTCAGCCCGAGTCGCGCTCCGGGCCCTCACTTCGTCGAGCCGCCCTAGCGGCCCTTCACTGCGGCCCCGCCGCCTGTCTCAGCGGCCTCGCCGCCCTTTTCTGAGGCCCCGCCGCCTCTCTCGTTGCGGACCCGCCGCCCTTCACTGCGGCCCCGCCACCCGTCTCAGCGGCCCCGCCGCCCGTCTTCGCGGCCCCGCCGCCTCTCTCCCAGCGGCCCCGCCGCCCCTTTTGCAGCGGCCCCGCCGCTCCTCTGCAGCGGCCCCGCCGCCCTACCCAGCGGCCCCGCCGCCCTACCCAGCGGCCCCGCCGCTTCTCTGCAGCGGCCCCGCCGCCCGTCTTCGCGGCCCCGCCGCCTCTCTCCCAGCGGTCCCGCCGCCCCTTTTGCAGCGGCCCCGCCGCTCCTCTGCAGCGGCCCCGCCGCCCTACCCAGCGGCCCCGCCGTCCTTCTGCAGCGGCCCCGCCACTTCTCTGCAGCGGCCCCGCCGCCCTATCTAGCGGCCCCGCCGCCCTTTCTGCAGCGGCCCCGCCACTCCTCTACAGCGGCCCCGCCGCCCTACGCCAGCGGCCCAGCCGAGCCGCCCAGCAGCAGCGCAGCCGAGCCGCCCAGCAGCAGAGCAGCCGAGCCGCCCCGCCGCCGAGCCGTGCTGCAGCCGAGCCGCCCGGCCGCCCACCAGCCGAGCCGCCGTGCAGCCGACCGCCCAGCCGCCGAGCCGCCCAGCTGCCGAGCCGCCCAGCCGCCGAGCCGCCCAGCTGCCGAGCCGCCCAGCTGCCGAGCCGCCCGAGCAGCCCTGTCCGGTGAGCACAGACCCTCTGTCACTGCGTGCTCTTCCCCTACTCCTTGCACTGCTGGTCTACTGCTGTCATGGCTACCCCCAGTGTCCTCACTTTTGACGCTGAGGGTCGGGCCATTGACTTTGAGGTCTGGGTAGATGACCTACAGCTGTTCTTACAGTGCGATAGGGCGGACGGCCTCTCTCTCTTTGACCTCACCTCTGGCGCTTCCCCTGCCCCTGCTGCTGATGCTGACGCCACTGTTCGCTCCCAGTGGGCCACGCGCGATGCTGCTGCACGTCTTGCTGTGCGTCGCCACCTCCCTACCTCCGAGCGTGCGCACTTTAGTCAGTACAAGAGTGCTCAGACCTTGTACGCCGCTGTAGTCGCGCGCTACTCCTCCCCTTCCACTGCTGCACTGAGCCGTCTCATGCTGCCGTACCTCTTCCCTGACCTTGCTTCTTTTCCCACCGTTGCTGACCTCATTACGCACCTCCGCACTAGTAACACTCGCTACCGCGCTGCACTTCCTGCTGACTTCTGCACCGCGAACCCCCCCCCGATGTACATCACTCTGTACTTCCTAGTCACTCGCCTCCCTGACTCCCTTCGAGTAGTCAGGGACCACTTTCTCTCAGTCTGTCCCACCACACTCACTGTAGACCTCCTCGAGAAGGCCCTCCTCGCGATAGAAAAGAGCATAGTCGCTGTAGGAGCCTCTCGAGGTGACCCGCGCACCCCCATCTTTGAGGGGTGTTCTCCCTCCCCCCTGCTGCCCTCTGTTGCCTCTGCTGCTTCGGCCGACCTCCTTGGTCTTGAGTCGGTCGGTGCGGCGTCTTCCCCTAGCGGGAGACGCCGCTCTGGCAAGGGCAAGGGGGGCAAGGGAGCTGGAGGAGCGGGCGGTGGAGGTGGAGGCAGTGGGGGGAGTGGGGGTAGCGGTGGAGGTGGAGGTGGGGGTGGGGGGTTCGGTGGCGGCAGTGGAGGCGAAGGCCGCGGCGGCGGTGGCGGTGGTAGCGGAGGTGGCGGAGGAGGCGGCGGTGGAGGAGGCGGTGGAGGCGGCGGCGGCAGTGGAGGCAGCGGAGGCGGTGGAGGCGGTGGGGGTGGCGGTGGAGCTGGTCGCGGGTCTTTGCAGAGGAGTGGCTCAGGTGGTGGCTCGCGCCAGCAGCAGCAGCGTGGTCGTGCGACCCTGTCCCCTCAGCAGCTCCGTGAGTGGTACACTGCACGCCAGCGGGGTGGGGGTTTTGGTCCGTGTACCTACGTCCTGCGCACCGGCGACCGTGCGGGTGAGCAGTGTGGGGGTGCGCACCCCACTCCGCGCTGCTTTGGCCGCCTGACGGACGCATGGCGTCACCAGTTCCCGGAGGCCTCCGAGATCCCTCGCTGGGACGAGCTGTCTAGGGCGGGGGTTGCCATCTTTGATCTGGACTTTGATGCTATTCTCTCTGCCATGTATGCTGTGTCTATTAGTGATGAGGGTGACTGTTACCGGTGTTTCCGGCCCGATCCGGGCATTGAGACTGCTGCTCTAGGTACTGGTGAGGCTGCTGCCCTAGGTGCTTACGACGCTGCTGCTCTAGGTGCTGGTGTGTCTGCGTCCTCAGGTACTGGTGAGTCTGCTCTCTCAGGTACCGCGTCGGCTTCGGCCTCCCTCACCTTCACTCTTGACTCTGGGGCGTCTCGCTCCTTCTTTCGGGACCGCACCACACTCACGCCGCTTAGTCGGCCGGTTGCGGTGTCTCTGGCTGACCCCTCTGGGGGTCCGGTCCTGTCTCGTTTCTCCACAGTCCTCCCGTGTCCGGCGGCTCCCTCTGGCACCCTGTCTGGTCTCTACCTCCCCTCGTTCTCGACGAACCTGGTGAGTGGTGCTGACCTACAGGATGCGGGTGTCCACCAGTTCACTCCTGCACGTCGGCGAGTGACCCACTGTACAGAGGCTGGCACAGGCCGACACCTGGCTACGTTCACCCGTCAGCCGGGGTCGAGCCTGTACACTCTGACCACTGCGTCTCCTCCAGTTGCTGAGTCTGGTAGGGTAGCTACGTCGGGTCAGGTGTTTACTGCGGCGTCCAGGTCTGGTCCTGAGTCTGCCCCCTGTTCGTGTCGTCTCCTGTCTCACGAGACTCTCCTCTGGCACCACCGCCTTGGCCACCCCTCTCTGCTTCGGCTCAGAGGTATGGCCTCCCGTCTTCTTGTGTCCGGTCTCCCCCGGTCCCTCCCTCCCCTTCCTCAGGGCCCTGGCCCTGCCTGTGTCCCCTGTGTCGAGGGGCGCCAGCGTGCTGCCCCTCACTCCTCCCAGTTTCCTCCGACAGAGGCCCCGTTGCAGACACTTCACATGGACGTGTGGGGCCCAGCCCGCGTCCGTGGACAGGGTCACGAGCGCTACTTCCTGCTCGTTGTTGACGACTACTCGCGTTACACCACAGTCTTCCCCTTGCGCAGCAAGGGTGATGTCACTGAGGTGCTGATCGACTGGATCCGCGCAGCTCGTCTCCAGCTCAGGCAGAGCTTCGGCTCGGACTTTCCTGTTCTGCGTCTGCACTCGGACAGAGGCGGAGAGTTCTCCTCTGGCCTTCTGCGTGCCTACTGTCGTGCACGGGGCATCCGTCAGACCTTCACGCTTCCGGACTCACCGCAGCAAAATGGGATTGCTGAGCGCCGCATTGGCATGGTCATGGACGTCGCTCGTACGTCTATGATGCATGCGGCTGCCCCCCATTTTCTGTGGCCGTTTGCGGTGAGGTACGCGGCGCATCAGATCAACCTCCACCCCAGGGTCTCCAGGCCGGAGACCTCCCCAGCCTTGCTGTGGACGGGGAAGGTTGGCGATGCGTCGGCGTTCCGGGTCTGGGGATCTCGGGCGTTTGTCCGCGACCTGTCTGCGGACAAACTATCCCCTCGTGCTGCTCCTTGCGTCTTCCTGGGGTTCCCCCCTGACGCGCCTGGGTGGCAGTTTTACCACCCCACCTCTCGCCGTGTTCTGTCCTCCCAGGACGTCACGTTTGACGAGTCGGTCCCCTACTACCGCCTCTTCCCCTACCACACTCCGTCCCTCCCCCCACCCCCACTCTTCCTGGTACCAGGTCCCCCCCAGGTAGACCCCCTCCCCCCTCAGGGTCCTGCCCCTTCAGGTGTGTCCCAGGTAGACGCAGTCGAGCCTGTCGAGGTCACTGGTGACTCTGGTGCTGCTGAGGGTGCTGAGGCTGGGGGTGCTGTACCTGGGGGTGCGGAGCCTAGGGGTGCTGAGCCTGGGGGTGCTGAGCCTAGGGGTGCTGAGCCTGGGGGTGTTGAGCCTAGGGGTGCTACGTCTTGGGGTGCTGAGCCTAGGGGTGCTACGCCTGGGGGTGCTGAGCCTGGAGGTGCTCCGCCTGGAGGTTCTCCGAGTGCTTCGTCTCGCCGGGAGCCACTTTCTCCACAGGAGCTGCGTGAGTGGTTTGCCCGGCGCTGGAGGCGTGCTGCTGGTGCTGGAGGTCCTTCGGCTGCTGAGGGTGCTGCGGTCGCGGGTCCCGGAGGTGCTCGTCCTGGGTGCACTGGAGCTGCTGGACCTGCGGGGTCTACTGGAGCTGGTGCTGCTGAGGGTGTTGGCGCTGAGACTACCGCTGGCAGTTCTGCTGGGGGTGCTCCTGATGCTGCTGGAGGTTCTGGAGCTACTGGTGGTGCTGCTGGAGCGGGTGCTCCTGCTGAGGGTTCTGGTGCTGTCCCTGCTGCTTCTAGCGTCGCCGCGCGGCCTCGACCGTACTTCGTTCCACTCCTGCAGCAGGTTCTTGGTCTTCCACCTTCTACTGGTCCTCCTCCTCCCTTAGAGTGTCCACAGCCTGTCTCGTCCCAGCTACAGTTGCAGCCTACCTCCCCTTTGCCTGCTCCTTCTCCCAACACTGGTCCTACTGGAGGTCTGGCTGAGCGTCGTGAGCCTGCGTCTCGCCCTGCGTCGCCTGTCCGTGCTGCTCGCACTAGTGGTCGCGGTTCGCGTCAGCGTCCTCCTCCTGTCCCTGGCACGCACCGGATGTCTCTGCGTCCGTCCACTGCTCCTCTGCGTGCCCCTTTGCCTTCTCCTCCTGAGTCCTCTCTTCCTGCTCTTGCCGACCCGGAGTCGGACTCTCTTCGTGCTGCCAGTCCTACTGTCACGCGTCTCCTTGCTACTGTAGTCACTGACCCTTCTTTCGAGTCTACTGCTGCGTCTGCTCTCGTTACTGAGCTCGTCGACTTTGCTGCTCGCTGTCGCTTAGACTACGCTGCTAGTCTTGTCGCTGAGTCTGAGTCTGTCTGTCCTCCGTCCGTCGGGGGTGAGTGTGCCCTTGGCACGGACGTCCTTGAGGACAGGCAGGATGAGTTCCAGTGTCTGGCAGCTGCCTCACCTCATCTCGTGTCCGTACTGCTTACCCCTGAGGGAGACCCGGATGCACTTGACATCCCGACTCCGCGCTCTTACGCGGAGGCGATAGAGGGTCCCTACTCCTCTCAGTGGCAGGCAGCTATGGATGCAGAGATGGCTTCCTGGAAGTCCACAGGCACCTACGTTGACGCTGTCCCCCCTCCTGGGGCGAACATCGTCAGTGGCATGTGGATCTTCAGGGTGAAGCGGCCGCCGGGTTCTCCGCCTGTCTTCAAGGCGCGTTACGTGGCTCGTGGCTTCAGTCAGCGGCAGGGAGTTGACTACTTTCAGACCTTCTCCCCCACCCCGAAGATGACCACTCTTCGGGTACTGCTGCACGTTGCTGCTCACCGTGACTACGAGCTGCACTCTCTTGACTTCAGCACAGCTTTCTTGCAGGGCAGCCTGCACGAGGAGATCTGGCTGCGTCGCCCACCTGGCTTCACTGGGTCTTTCCCTCCTGGTACCCAGTGGAGTCTCCGGCGTCCAGTCTACGGTCTCCGCCAGGCGCCACGTGAGTGGCACGACACACTGAGGACTACGCTTGCGGCTCTTGGGTTTGCTCCTTCTACTGCCGACCCGTCGCTGTTTCTACGCACCGACACCTCTCTGCCGCCGTTCTACATCCTCGTGTACGTCGACGACTTGGTCTTTGCCACAGCTGACACTGCTGGACTCGCCTACGTGAAGTCCGAGCTGCAGAAGAGACACACGTGCACAGACCTGGGTGAACTGCGCAGCTACCTTGGCTTGCAGATCACCCGGGACAGAGCACGCCGCACCATTACCCTGACTCGGTCACACATGGTGCAGCAGGTCCTTCAGCGCTTCGGCTTCACGTACTCCTTGCCTCAGGCCACTCCTCTGTCTACTCGCCACTCGCTCTCAGCTCTGCCTTCGGATGAGTCCGTAGAGTCGAGTGGCCCGTACCCAGAGCTTGTTGGCTGCCTCATGTACCTGATGACCTGCACACGACCTGACCTTGCATACCCTCTTAGCATTCTTGCACGCTATGTTGCTCCTGGGAGACACAGACCAGAGCACATGGCTGCAGCGAAGAGGGTGTTGCGCTACTTGTGCAGTACGTCGGGCATGGGGCTAGTGCTTGGAGGGCGGAGTCCAGTGGTCCTCACTGGGCACGCGGACGCTTCTTGGGCTGACGACCAGGCTACGCAGCGGTCGTCACAGGGTTACACCTTCAGCCTTGGTTCCGGCTCTGTTTCGTGGCGGGCTACTCGCTCGTCTTCTGTTCTTGGCTCGAGTTGTGAGGCTGAGATCTACGCCGGGGCCATGGCTGCACAGGAGCTTCGCTGGCTCACCTACCTGCTGACCGACCTTGGAGAGCCGCCTCGTTCTCCTCCAGTCCTGTACGTAGACAACAAGGCCATGCTGGCCTTGTGTCGAGAGCAGCGACTGGAGCACAGAACAAAGCACATTGCTCTCCGCTACTTCCTTGCTCGTGAGCTACAGCAACGTGGACAGTTGCGGCTTGCGTACGTGGCCTCTGAGGCCAACACTGCTGATGTCTTCACCAAGGCACTTCCGCCTTGTGATCATCAGCGCTTCTGCACTCAGCTGGGTCTTGTGCCCGTCTTGCCTCACTTGCTCTCCTCTTGACCTTGCTTGTACTCTCACATATATATATACCTGCTCTTGCTTGTCTAGCTTTATATATATGTGTGTACTCTTGCATGTGAACTGGCCGTGTGGCCTTGACCCTGTGCTCGGACTGTGTGGTGACTTTGTGATCCACCCTGAGCTTGCTTTGCTTTACTTTGCTTGACTGGTCTTGTGACCCCTTGTTCTCCCCCACTTTGCCTATGGGGGTGTGTCAGAACATTATAGCTTATGCTGTTGTGTAGGCTATAGTGGGGTATCCCATAGGGGGTACAACCAATTAGGGTTTCATATTTGTACTCACTTCATTTCATAGTTCATTCATTCTTGTTCTAATCTTCTCAGCTCGCACCACGGAGTCGGGTGACATCATTGTAACTGTGACATCATTGTAACTGTGACATCATTGTAACTGTGACACGATTGTAACTGTGACACCATTGTAACTGTGACACGATTGTAACTGTGACACCATTGAAGCTGTGACACCATTGTAACTGTGACACCATTGTAACTGTGGCACCATTGTAACTGTGACACCATTGTATCTGTGACACCATTGTAACTGTGACACCATTGTAACTGTGACACCATTGTAACTGTGACACCATTGTAACTGTGACACCATTCCCATCTTTTACGTGCCCTTAGCAGATTCAGACTTGCTTGACTGTAATCCAACAGGGCTAGTTTTCTCCATGTCAGAGCGTCCCTCTCAGGCTCCTCATGTATCCTCCTACGACTCCTACGAATTGCGTGTGCATGTGTACGTGCATGTACACGTGTGTGTGTGTGTGTGTGTGTGTGTGTGTGTGTGTGTGTGTGTGTGTGTGTGTGTGTGTGTGTGTGTGTGTGTGTGTGTGTGTGTGTGTGTGTGTGTGTGTGTGTGTGTGTGTGTGTGTGTGTGTGTGTGTGTGTGTGTGTGTGTGTGTGTGTGTGTGTGTGTGTGTGTGTGTGTGTGTGTGTGTGTGTGTGTGTGTGTGTGTGTGTGTGTGTGTGTGTGTGTGTGTGTGTGTGTGTGTGTGTGTGTGTGTGTGTGTGTGTGTGTGTGTGTGTGTGTGTGTGTGTGTGTGTGTGTGTGTGTGTGTGTGTGTGTGTGTGTGTGTGTGTGTGTGTGTGCGCGCGCGCATGTGTGCGTGTGCGTGTGAACGTGTATGTGCATGTGCATGTCTTCAGCTCAAATCCATGACAGGCCACAGTTTCTTCTTTCCTAAAACTTGGTATCAGCTATTATGCTTCAAGTAAGTTGCTAAGCTAGACTAATTCCATCAACCCAGTGAGCAAGGAGTGCATATGTCCGTTCTTGTCAATCTCTTCGCTCGTGCCAATCCCTCCAAGTGCCACCTCCGTGCACAACACACCAGGTGAATGGTAGGGGTGGTGAGAATTCTTGGTGAATGGCAGGGGTGGTGAGAATGCTTGGTGGGCGGGCGTGCAGTAATGAAAGGAACTGCCTCGCTTAGTTGAGCGTGGTGATTCTCCGATGTGCTTCGCCCGTAGGACTCAGTAACCCCAGTACTTTTGTGTACACCAGGTTTTCTACTGTCTGCCTTTTGAACCATTGGCTGCGTTTCTAATCATGAGTGGTTTTTTTTTATTCTTCCTTGCACCTTCTCACCCTTGCTTTAGGCAGTCCTCTGACCTCCTTGTCTCCCTTTCCCCCTCACTCGCCCAACCATGCTCCTCTAACAGGAACAAGAACAAGGCGGAGGATCCGTTCACCACCTTCCCCACCATCGACATTGCTTTCATCGCACCAGACAACACCACCTCCCACTTCTATCTCAAGCCTCACGAGTATCTCGCCAAAGTATAAAAAGCATGTTTGTCATTCTCACTGCACTCTCATTCACCTGCCCAATTATCATCACAAAAACCTTGTCAGCCTCGATCACCGTTCTCAATTCTCATCCAGACGGATGCCAGAGCCGGAGGAACATGAAGGTCATGTTTCAGCTGCCACCCACGTGCTCTCCCCTCTCCGCGCCTTCGCCTTTCTCGTCCTGTCTACCCTCTCTTCCCTTGTATCTTCCCTCCCTTTTACCTTCCTCTCACTCACATCCATGCTGCAGCTCTCCTTGCTCCACTCGTCCATGCCATCTAAGCAAGTGACGACCAGCTCTCCAGCTCTCCAGCTCTCCTGTCGCTTGGGCAAGTGACGACCCCCGCGTGACACTCGTCAAGGCTCTTCCCCAATCCCATGTGACCCTCACAGGTTTCACCTTCTGGATACTGTGTCCTAGCCACCCCTGCTCCTGAAGACAGAAAGTACGCTAGTCACATTGGAGGTACGAGAGTTGCCTGACACACATTTACACTCCTTCCTGTACCTCAAATCTGCCAGCAGCATCTGAGTCAATTTTTTGAAATTTCAGAAGTAACCTGAGTGTCTGCCAGCTCCTTTCCTTCCCCTTTCCCCACCGACCTACTGCCGTGCTGTGCTGCCCATCCACTGCCATCCACCACCCACACTCCTCACAATATCCATTCCATCCGCCTACCTGCCGATGCAAGCTGAGAACCTGGGCAAGCATTGATCTCTGCGCTGAACATGACTTTGGGAAGTCGATCCTGCAAGCAGGCACTTTGAGTGACTGCGGTTGGTTGCTGTGAATTCGACTGACTTTGTCCTGAATGTGACTTCCCGATTTCCCTGCCACCAACACCACACCCTTTTCTCACTGCCCTCCACTCCGGGTGTGCATGTGGCGGTGATGAGCAGAGCCGGGGTTGCTAGGCAAGTACCTTTTCATCAACCATGACGACGGGATTGGAGGATGGATGGATGCCCCACACTGTAAGCGGCTGACCCACCTGCCCACAACGCCTGCCTGCCCCTTGTCCCTTTCATCTTTCTTAACCCATCTTGTGAAATGTTCAGCACTGCTTTCCGCGGACATCCTCTGCCCTTCACCTCTTATCCGAATTGCTGTGCAGTGCGCGAGTGCTTTACAATGTCCACACACTACCCCCTCTCCTTTCGGCCCGTTTCCGCAATTGTCTGTTGTGTTGGCCCTCACTTGCATCACACCCTTTTCTGAACCTTCACTCTTCTCTTATCCCCTCTCCTCTCCTCCTCTCCTCTCCCCTCTTCTCCTCTCCTCTCCTCTCCTCTATTCTCCTCTCCTCTCCTCTCCTCCCCTCTCCTCAACTCTCCTCCCCTCTCCTCTCCTCTCCTCTTCTCTCCCCTCCGCTCCTCTCCTCTCCTCGCCTCTCCTCTCTTCTCCTCTCTTCTCCCAACTTCTCTCCTCTCCTCTCTTCTCCTCTCCTCTCTTCTCCTCTCCTCTCTTCTCCTCTCCTCTCCTCTCCTCCTCTCCTCTCCTCTCCTCTCCTCTCCTCTCCTCTCCTCTCCTCTCCTCCTCTCCTCTCCTCTCCTCCCCTCTCATCCCAACAGGTGGAGCTGAGCCACTGCTGCCGCCGCCTTCCCCTCCTCCACCACCACCCCCCTCGGCTGTTTCCAAAGGGGCCACCCACTCCCTCTCCCCGCTACCGGCAGCTCTCTCAGCTGCCCTTGTCCTTGCCACCTCCGTCACCCTGCTTGCTCTCACTCACCTGTAGAGCCTGACTTCCTCCTGGAGCACTTTGCACCCGATTATTGCCTCAGGATTGTCCACTCATATGCTGGTCTGCTTGTGGGAGCTCATCAGTCATTTCATGTTGCCTGCTGTGCTGTGATACCGTATTCTCCCGGACATAACACCCTAGGGTGTTATTGTTATAGTCACAATAGGCTTGAATGTGCCTAAAACGAAAGATAGAGAGCACAGACGGATTTCTGCACAGCGGCTTCAAACGTTGATAGCGTTCTGCTCACAGCTGCAAATGACCTGATTCAAATTGGATCTGGAGCGTCTTCACGTCGTCTACAATTAGCAATTTAGATTGCACGATTTGATAAAGAATTGACGACACAGCGTCGGTTTGAACGAACGGTACTATGGCAGCCACTATAGTCTTAGAACACAAGATAGGAAGAGTTACGAGTTGGGAATGACTCCCAGCTCCTACAAACCCCAAGAGCCGAGGTACAGTGATGTGGAACAGTGCCACACTGTCCCCAACCACGAAGGGTCTCGAAACTACCCTTCACTAGGGCCTACACCAAGTGAAATGTTACACTACACAAAGTAATGTAAATATCTTCAATATCTTGAGGTGTACCCTTTTTGGCGAGCTTCGAAATCACTTGAGGCTTGACACCAAGGCTCGGGCTCTTCATCACAAACTCATCCTTGAGTTCTTGATGGGTCTGCTGCACACACCTGCGACACGCCGAACGTTCGACACAGGACAAAATAGAAACTGCGCACGACAAAATAGAAACCGCGTGCGAGACACAAACGACCGCGTAACACGCGTCTAGCGATAACTCGCTATTGACTCGACACACACACTCGACATCATGACTCAACATTCACACACAATTATAAGCATGAAATATATATTATCCCATGCCCTCATACCATTCCATACACACACACATTCACGCACACGGACAACAAGCCGAGTGCAAACCGTAGGGTTGCACCAACAAACTCCCCCTCGGATTGTTGGCCTTAGGATATGTTGCTCTCTCAGTTCAGAGCCATCCCAGCCAGCTTGCAACACTTCCAATGCTGCTGCTCCACCAGCCTCTTGGTCATCATGTCAGCCGGCTGCCCCGTGGTCTTCACGTAGCGCAACTCAACTTCACCCGCGGTTACCATGCTCCTCGTCCAATGCCACTTCACCCTCATGTGCTTCGTGAGTCCATGCAACACAGGGTTCTTAGCAAGAGCAATGGCACCCTGGCTGTCACAGTACAGTGGGGTAGGTCCTTGCTGCTCCTCCCCCAATTCAGCCAACAAACGCCGCTGCCACACAATCTCCCGTACGGCACGGAAGAGTGCCATGTACTCAGACTCCACCGAGCTCAAAGCTTGGTCAACCTGCTTCTTGCTCTCCCAAGCAGTTGGGCCTCCACCAACACAGCATATGAAGCCTCCCACACTTGTCATGTCCTCTGGTTCTGATGCATATGAAGCATCCGAGTAGGCGGTGAGGAACAAACGCCCGGGTTCAACACCATCCGCGCCCTTTTGGCGCCTTTGTGCCGCCGCCGAGTATTGCAGCCCAACGGTCGGTGTTTGGCCAAGATACTTGGCCACCCTCATTCCAGCTGCTACCTGCTCCTCATTAGGGCATTGCACAACCCTAGCCAGCTGCCCGGTAGCAAACGCGACGTCCGGTCGGGTGTTTACCGCCGCATACATGAGGCTGCCCACCAACGAGTGAAATCGGCGCCTCTCCTCTTCACCAACGCTCTCCTCCTCTGGTCCCTTCACACACTTGAACCCAGAGGGAAAGGGTGTAGCCACATGGCCTTCACTCTGCCCAAAGTTGGCAGCCAATGCCTCCAGGTACTTTCGTTGATGCACCCGCATGCACCGCTTCTCCACATCTCGTTCGATGTGGAGCCCAAGGTAGAAGCTCACGTCACCAAGGGCCTTGCACTTGAACTTGTCTTGAAGCTTCAGCATCACCTCCTTCACAAGGTCAGAAGAGGGTGAGAAAATGAGGATGTCATCCACATAAACCACCATGAAACTCCTCTGCTCCCCCTCGCCAAGCATGAACAAGGAGTGATCGGCCGTTGAGGGAGTGAAGCCGATCCCCTCCAACACTTCGCGCAGCTTCATGTACCATTGCCTAGGGGCCTGCTTCAGCCCATAGAGGGCCTTCTTCAGCTTCCACACTCTGCCACTACCATCATCAAACCCCTCTGGCTGCGCCATAAAAATCTCCTCCTCAAGGATGCCGTTAAGGAATGCCGTTACGATGTCCATTTGCTTTACTACCCATCCTTTGATGGCGGCTCCCGCGAATAGGGTTCGCAGCGTCGTCGGCTTCACCACAGGGGCAAACAGCTCCTTGAAGTCCACCTTCTCCTTCTGCTGGTACCCCTTGGCTACAAGCCTAGACTTGTAGCGCTCGATCTTGCCGTCGGCATCCGACTTGATTTTGAAGAGCCACTTGGACGTTATCGCCGTACGCCCCTCCGGTAGCTCCACCAATTCAAACGTGTCATTCTCCTCGATGCTCTTCAGCTCACTCTCCATGGCCTTCTTCCACTCCTCAGCATCACTACTCTCCAAAGCCTCCTTGAGAGTTGCTGGTTCTCCCGGCATCTCCACCGGAGAGAAGAACGCGAAGGCACACTCCTCGTAGTCACTCTCCTCGTCGTCTCCGACCATCATTGCCGCTCCGGCCAGGGCTGTCTTGCCCTGCTTTCCCGGCGCATCATAGGTCAGCCTATTAGGGGGTTGAACTCTCCTCTTCCCCCTTCCTTCCTCCTCAGCTGCAGGGACTTGAAGGCCTTGGCGTTGCTGCGGTGTGGCTCGAATCCGTGGAGCACTCGTAGTACGCTCGCTCACTTGCTGCACCTCCTCCTCTTCTTCCTCTGCATCATTGGCCTCCTCTCCCCCATTCACAAGGGAGGATTGCCTTGTGGTTGTGCTGCCGCTGCTCAGCTCCAAAGGCAGCTCCACATGCTCCAAACCGGAACTCTTCACCTCCCCAAACCGCACGCCTATCTTCGCCTCATTCTCCGCCTTCCAATCCTTGTACATGAAGTTCTCCATGAACTTGCAGTCCCTGCTCACCAAGAACTTCTTGGTGAATGGGTCCCAAAGAAGCCATCCCTTGCTGTTTTGAGCCATGCCCAAGTGCACGGCCCACACCGCCTTGGCACCAAGCTTGTTGTGCCGAAGATGCTTAGGCACGAGCGCCATGCACATGCACCCGAACACCCGAAGCATATCCACCTTTGGCTTCCTTCCTAGCCACTCCACATAGGGCACCCATTTGTCTGCTCCCACATGAGTCAAGGCTCTGTTCTTGGCCACACACGCGCTCCGCACCGCATCAGGCCAGAAATAGTCGGGTAGCCCGGCTTCAATGAGCAACCCGCGTGCCGCCTCCGTGATTGTGCGGTTCGCTCGCTCGGCGATGCCGTTCATTGCAGGGGAGTATGGCATGGTGAGGGAGTGCCGAATACCATTCTTCTTCAGCCACAACCCAAACTCCTTGCTCAGGAACTCTCCCCCTCGATCGGTGCGGATTGACTTGACTAGACGGTCTTGTTGCCGCTCCACCATCGGGAACCAATCCGTCTTCAACGTTTCAGCCACGTCGCTCTTCTTGGCCAGCACGTACACCCAAGTCATGCGGGTGTAGACGTCGACAATGGTGAGAAAATACTCGGCTCCAGCAGCTCCAAGCTTCAGGGGGCCCACCACGTCCATCACCACCTCATCAAGCGGTGCCTTTGCCGTTGCCTCCGAACTAGGGAACGGAAACCGGGTGAACTTGGCTTGAATGCACGTCGGGCAGCCAAGCACCTCATCGGGCTCCCCCTTCACACGTATGCCAGCAACCATCTCATTCTTCACTAGCTGCTGCAAGATGGGCAGGGCCACATGCCCCATGCGCCGATGCAAGGTGAGCCAATCACACTCCCCCGTAGCCGAAGTTGGATTGGAGAATGCCGCGCTCGCAATAGCGCCCCACATACTCTCTCCGTAGTCCTCCTCCGCTGCTGCCTCTGGGTTCTCCTCACCCTTTTGCTGCTCCTTGGTTGCTGCACCACTCTCCTTAGGTTCACTGAACTTGCTGGTCCCTCCAGGTTTGCTCTTCTTGAGCTCATTCTCCTTAGCGCGACCGTTCGCGCCATCATCGCTACCGACCGCTCCATCCTTGGTGCTGATGCTTGCTGCCACTTGCCTCTCCTTAGGCATAGGGACCACTGGGATCTGCCACATCTCGTTGTAGACATCCCTGTCCTCATGAAGGTCCCAAAGAATTCGATCGCCAAGCCTTGCGGTGTAGGTCTTGGCTCCCTTCGAGTTCGTGTCCATGCCGGCCTTTGCCAACCGCCGCACGGAAATCAGGTTTGCAGCAAGGCTGGGCACCCAAAGCACGTTCTTGAGGCCCACCATCTTCCCATCAGCACCCTTGAACATGGCCTTGCCCATGCCTTTCACCTCTGCTCGCTGCCCCAAAGCCGATGTGACATGCTTCACCGGTGACGGCTCGAGTTCGGTGAGCAAGTCCGGGCGAGGTGTCATGCTATAGGTAGCGCCACTATCAATCACCCAATAGTCCAGGGGGTGTAGGGTCACCTTCCCCACAGCTGCTGGCTCCTCAAAGCCTTCATCCTTCTCTGGACCAGCCGGTACTTGCGTCGACACGAAGTAGAATAGACCCGGGTATCGATCGTCGCTCGGGTCCTTGTCGTTGTCTCCGCTCTTCATGTTTGCAGCTCCGCCACCGCGACCGCCACGGCCTCCACGGCCTCGTCCTCTCCCTCCTCCTGCTCCTCTACCCTCTTGGCCTTGAGCAGGGGTCCAACCATCAGGGAGTTTGTAGCAGTCGCGCCACATGTGTCCGCTCTTGTGGCAATAGTGACACTCGCCGTCGAATCGGCCGCGACCGCGTCCGTAGCTCTTGTCGTCGCTGCCGTAACCACCACTCCTGCGGCCTCCGCCGAAGTTGCTGCCACCAAACCTTCCTCCCCCTCGTCCTCTGCCTCTTCCTCGACCATATCCACGGCCGATGCTCGCTGCCCCAGCGCCATCCGCACTCGCCAACTCACGGCGGCGGAAATCCTCTTGAAGGATAGCTCGCTTCACGTCTTCAAGCGAGAGGCGGGGCAAGTCGCGATTAAGGTTGATGATGAGCGAGGACCATGACTCTGGGAGTAAGGCCAGCAACTTGTTCTTCTTTTGGAGCTCACTGTAGTTCAAATCAGCTCCCTCAAGCCGCGTCAACAAGTCGAAGAATTTCTGCACCCCTTCTTCAACCGCTTCGTCTTCTTCAATTCGTAGTGCCGCCATTTGTCGTTCCAACACCACCGCTACCGCCGCTGTTGCAGGAGCATGTACACCCTTGAGAGCAGCCCATGCCTTTGGTCCTTTCTCTGGTTCACGCTGGAATGGCTTGATGTGACGGATCTGACTGCTCCCCAACGCTTGCCCAAGTAAGAGATAGCCTTGTGCGCTTTTCCGCACCCACGGGCTCTTCTCCGGGTCGTTCTCGGGGCGCTTCTCCGTTCCTTCCATCACCTCCAGCAGGTCATAGTGGTCAAAGATGTTCTCCATCTTGAAGGACCATTCAGAAAAGTTGTCACCGTTGAACTTGTCAAGCCCAAACACCCTAGGCTCATCCCTAGGTGGGCCAAGACTTGGTTGCATGGGCGCCATGGCTGAATCACGGGGTTGGCCTTGAGCTTGAGCTTCTCCACTGCCACCAGCACCTCTGCCACCCCTTTCCTCAGGTCCAGACATTGTCGAAACTGCTCCAAGGGGCTCTGATACCACTTGTTATAGTCACAATAGGCTTGAATGTGCCTAAAACGAAAGATAGAGAGCACAGACGGATTTCTGCACAGCGGCTTCAAACGTTGATAGCGTTCTGCTCACAGCTGCAAATGACCTGATTCAAATTGGATCTGGAGCGTCTTCACGTCGTCTACAATTAGCAATTTAGATTGCACGATTTGATAAAGAATTGACGACACAGCGTCGGTTTGAACGAACGGTACTATGGCAGCCACTATAGTCTTAGAACACAAGATAGGAAGAGTTACGAGTTGGGAATGACTCCCAGCTCCTACAAACCCCAAGAGCCGAGGTACAGTGATGTGGAACAGTGCCACACTGTCCCCAACCACGAAGGGTCTCGAAACTACCCTTCACTAGGGCCTACACCAAGTGAAATGTTACACTACACAAAGTAATGTAAATATCTTCAATATCTTGAGGTGTACCCTTTTTGGCGAGCTTCGAAATCACTTGAGGCTTGACACCAAGGCTCGGGCTCTTCATCACAAACTCATCCTTGAGTTCTTGATGGGTCTGCTGCACACACCTGCGACACGCCGAACGTTCGACACAGGACAAAATAGAAACTGCGCACGACAAAATAGAAACCGCGTGCGAGACACAAACGACCGCGTAACACGCGTCTAGCGATAACTCGCTATTGACTCGACACACACACTCGACATCATGACTCAACATTCACACACAATTATAAGCATGAAATATATATTATCCCATGCCCTCATACCATTCCATACACACACACATTCACGCACACGGACAACAAGCCGAGTGCAAACCGTAGGGTTGCACCAACAGTTATGATAAATCCAGGAAAAAAATAGGGGGGGTCTTCTCATCAGAAAAAGCTACATACTACCCAGGTCTATTCATATGACATTTTTTAATGGAGGGCTTGGGTGTTTTCAAAGTTGGTTTACCATCACACTCAGAGGCGAGAACGCGAGTTTATGCAAGTGACATCTTGACCACCTTGAAGATGGCGTGTGGCCACTTGACAACCAAAGATTCGCCAGCGTGGCGACTTGACAACCAAAGATTCGACAGCGTGGCGACAGCGAAATTGTCGGAGGGGAAGAATCTCGGCAGATACCATTTGAAAGTTCCGTGTAAATTCGTAAACGGAGGGATTTTCGCGTCCTCCCGTACTTGCACCTACTCGTTATCCGCTAGGGCCCATCAGGGTAAAATTCCCTGATTACCCTGATCAGCCCACAGTTCGCGTGCTGTTAAACTGAACCACGCAGCCACTGCCACGTAGCCACCGTTAGCTTCCGCTGCTGTCTTGCCTATCGCACGCCCTGTGCGCGCGCTGTTTCCTGCGTGCCGCGCGCTCCGGGCGCGCGGCGTTTTTTTTCTTCCCGCCTCGCGCTCGGGGCGCGCGGCGGTTTTTTGCCACGTCGACGGTCGCGTCGCCCCCCCGGGAGCCCGTCGCGTCGCCCCGCAACCCACGCGCGGCCCTCGTTGCCCTGTCGCGGCGCCCTAGGGAGCCGCGCGCGGCCCCCGCTGCCCCGTCGCAACGCCCTGGGGAGCCGCGCGCGACCCCCCGCTGCCCCGTCGCGGCGCTCTGCCCCTTCGCGGCGCCCTGGGGAGCCGCGCGCCGTCCCCCGCGCTGCTGCCCGCGCTCCTGCCCCGTACTGCCCGTGTTAGGGTTTGGGGGTGGCGAGTGTTGGGGTGGCGAGTATGGGGGTGACGGGTGTGTGCGCCGTCCCCTGCTCCTCCTCCTCCTCCGTCTCCCACTGCTGCAGCTGCCGCTGAGGGGGGTGGATGTGTTGGAGCCGTCGGAGTGGTACGAGGGGGGTGGCGTGTGAGCAGTGCTAGAGGTACAGCAAGGGGTGTGTGAAAGGGGTGTGGGACAGCTGGGGGAAGTTGAGTGGAGGCAGCCGTCTTGTCGTCCGCAGCGCCTGTAGTCCGGGTTTTAGCCTGGTAGCCCAGACAGCCAGCTGCGCCTGTCGCCGTGTAGTCCGGGGCTCTGCGCCTGGTAGCGACAGTGCTGCGCACTCCTGGGAGCACAGAGAGCCAGCTGCGCCTGTCCCCGTGTAGTCCGGGGCTCTGCGCCTGGTAGCCACAGTGCTGCGCACTCCTATTGCCCGTGTGTCTGCAGCTTCAGCCGTCGCCTCCCATCTTCTCGCCCCCACAGTTTCTCCTCCTCCTCACTTGCCCTCTGTAATAGCCTCTAGCTTTGCTTATCATTGTAAACTATTGCTCTGTCTGCTTGTTGTGCTGATTATACCCCACTTTGACTATGGGGGTGTGTCAGAATGTGATATTTGTCTAGCCTGCAGTGGGGTACTTTATAGCGAGTACAGCCCAAATTAGGGTTTGCTATATGTACTCAACTGCTTGCTAGTGAAACCCCCCTTTCCTGTTTCTACTTTCTGCCTACTGTTTCGACAAGCCACAGGTAACAAAACGTTGCACAGCTCGTGTCGAAGAGAAAGGCCCCGCCCTCGCTTGGGCGCAGCCGATCTCGCCGTCGACGAGAAGTTCGCGACGGATTGGTCGATGAAATGGGCTTCTGCAGTTCGACGGAAGTTGCGGTCGAGCAGGCTCTGCTCGACAGAATCTGGTCGACGAGCTCTGCGCGACGAGCTCTGGTCGACGATCTCTGCGCGACGAGTTCCCGTCGAAGAGCGTTGGTCGACGATCCTGGTCGAAGGACTCTGGTTGCAGAGTTCGGGTCGAGGAGCTCTGCTCGACGAACGCTGTTCGACCGAAGTTGCAGAGTTGTGCGAAACTCTGCGGAGGCGTGCGAACCTTCGCCCACGATTGTTTGGCGAAGTTCTACCTGCGGAACGGCATCACGTGGTCGACGGTGCGCACCTGGCGAAACCGACGACACGTTTTCTTCCTGGCACCTGCGCAATGTGCGTGACGGTGAAACCGCCAACTGGTGCGCACATCTGCGCAGATAGACAACATGCGACTCCAGATAGTTACCTGCGACTGCAGATAGTCACCTGCGACTGCAGCGCTGGCAGACCGCGCGCAATGCAACGCTGTCAAACTACTCTGCTGCAGCGTTGGCAAGCTGGCAGATTCCGCCCTTGCTAGGTGTTGCATGCCCTTCTAGTCCTTTTGTTCTGCATGCCTCAATTGTACTATCAAATTTTCAATGCAAATTGTTCTTTCAACTTCCTTAGTAGAATTCTTGCCAAACTGCTCTATGAACACAAGCAAGAAGTAAGAACGCTACTAGAGCGCTACAATCACTCGCACAACCCCGTGCCCTCCTCCGTAGTACACTCCATTTATATGGTGACTCTCCGCAACTCGTGCGCAAAGCATCACCAGGAAGCATCTCTATCAGGCAAACTTCACACACAGCTTGTGCGAACCCTATGCGCTCATCGAATAGGGGTTTACATGGCGCACAACCAGTAACAGGCAGATATCAATACCCGTTATTGAGAAATTTGCCGATGAAAAACTAATCACAAAATCAAACTAACGGCCAACTAGTGAAACTACCGTACCACATCCAGACCATAGGTTTGCATATTTTGACTTTAGCGCTGTTTGGTTGCCGCATTGGCGTTTTGGCCGAGAATCGCATAGCACAACACCGCGGGTGCGGAAGGAACCTTCGATGAAGCATCAAAAAAGTTGAAGCCACGTCGGTTATACATCGCATCCTCGGCAAAATTCTCGGGGCGTCGACATTTTTTTATCTCACTAGACCGTAAAAAAATCGAGGAGGAACATTGGCGAAATACGGTTTAATGCATGCCCGGGTGCGCTCGTGCTATGCCTGAATCCCCCCCTTCGTCGTGGGGATTGGCATATCAGTGCGACGCATCCGGTTTTCCCGTGAATGAGATATCGAGGGAGGTTCGACCGCAATGCCGGTTCAGCGTTCTTTTGCACGCATTGGTTAGGGCGCTGTTCTCTTGCCGCATTGGCTTTGCGGCAACGAACGCATAATACCAGCTGATGCTTCTAACGACCTTTCATGAGGGGCCCACGAAAACTCCATTTTGAGGGCGCGTTCCTTAAAACAGGTTCGGGACCCTGAACTCCTTCCCGAACCTAACCAATGCTGTGCTGTGCGCATATGACAAATGCGTGCAACAGAACGCTGAACTCGCAATGCGCTCGGAACCTACTTCGAATTTTCTGTCACGTGCAATCTGGGTGCGCCGCACTGCAATGCCAATCCCCACGACGATGGGAGATTCAGGCACAACACAAGCGCACCCGGGCAGGCAGTGTCGTCCGGGCAGGCTTAAAAAAGATGGAACTCCAATTAGCATCCTCGAATATTCCAGGGTCTAGTGCCGCAGAAAAATGTTGGCGTTCTGAAAATTTCGACGAGCATGCGAGGTAAAAACCGCCAGCCTTCAACCGTTTTGATGCTTAATCGAATGTTCCTCCCGCACCCGCTGTGCTGTGCTGTGCGGTTCTCGGCCAGAAAGCCAATGAGGCAAGAGAACAACGCCTAGGTTCAGGAAGGAGTTCAAGCTCCCGAGCCTGTTTTCAGGAACGCGTCTTTGAAACGGAAGACTGTACGAAGCATCAACCAGTGCTAAAGCGAATGCGGTAACAGAACAGCGGCCCTGCTCGACAGGCAGCCAAGCCCTTCCGCGGAACTATCGGGGCTGTTTCGATTCTTAGTTTTTTTTCATGGTCAGCCCCCAAATGGTTGCCGAACCTGGCTAACCCTCCGTTGCCTGTCGAACGCCTCATCTACGAGAAGTGTTAGTGACCCCCGAAAGTTCCAACTTTCTTCGCGCACTGGCAAGCGTTGAGCCCACCTCTAGCCCAACCCTCGCCATGCCAAACTGGGGGTTGGCCAAGAGATGGGCTACGGCTTGCCCTTGCAGGGGATACTCGAATCTTACTCCCTCAAATTTTCTCCACCCCTGCCCATGCTCTAAACTTCCAATACTGCCCTAAAAACGTCCCCTAACTCCCACGCCACTGGTGCACCCTAGTTCCAATGGCATCCGTTCGAAAGTTTTGAATCGTGCCCACTGACAGGGTGGTGGAAGGAGGAACCCAGCAGCACCCTGACAACCCCCTCCTTCCGATATCGAAAGGCGCAGCTTCCGATTTGGTCGGGGGAGGGTTAGCCCATTGGAAGTTCCCCTGAAACCTCCTCGTAGCACTAGCCTAACGCTAGCCCAGCAAGGGGTAAGGCTGCCTGTCGAGCAGGGCCAGCGCCTTTGTGCTTGAGCCAGAGGAGTGTGTAGCAACGAATTCTTGGGCAAACGGGGAAAAAAGTTCGGTAAAAAGACACTTCGACGAGGCTGCAGCCCCGCTTTTACTTTCGAGGAAACCCAGACCGCAGTACAGTGCGGCAGTGGCAAATGGCTTGTGCGCCAACAGAATGCAGCCTGCGACGAATGTCGTGCAAGATTTCACCTCTCAAACGAGTGAGATCATTGGTGCCGTCTTTTTCCCTG
Source organism: Closterium sp. Naga37s-1 (assembly GCA_947471745.1). Lineage (NCBI taxonomy): Eukaryota > Viridiplantae > Streptophyta > Zygnematophyceae > Desmidiales > Closteriaceae > Closterium > Closterium sp. Naga37s-1. The sequence continues at coordinate 341,062 of CANJKZ010000430.1, forward strand.
CCCATAGGAGCCTATGTACCACTTAGGTGCGTGCGATTTGGCGGATGATGTTCTCCGCAGCTGGAGCCTGGAAACTGGCAGATGGGCGCGACTCGTCAGACATTATCCACACAGAGTTAGAGCCTTAGGTACGAGTCTGGTCCGGTCCGACCCGCAAAAACCCAAGACCAGTCCCCACGACGTGGTTCGGCGAGACCGCTTCCCTCTACCCATATCAACTGCCTGCTCTGGTTGTAATTCCTCATATCATCGCCGGGTCGGATCGCATAGCGCCACCCATCGAACCGAGGGAGGTTTGAGCTTTGTCCGATCACCACCATCGTCCGATTGGTTGGTCATCTGCCCGAGTCGGAGTCGCCTCACAACTGTCAGGACCAGAGTCCGGACCTAAGCTTTCATGCCGACTCGGCACCGCTCCAACAGAGTCGTCCGCTTCTACTCGAGTAGTACGAGTATGCCTCCATCCACCTTTCTCGCGGATAGTACCAGTATTTCCTCTCAGTTCACTCGTGACGGTACCTTCAGAAAAACACGACGTCTCCCGAGGCTACCAGTAGTAAGTTACCATGGCTATCTCGTGCTACGGCGCCTCCCCTCCGCGGTGTCTGCTCGTGCCGCTCCTGCTCCTCTCCCTCGGCGTCTTGCGGATCCACGCGCGCCACCGTAGCGGCCCCGAGATAGCCGTTGCGGATGCTCAGCCGCATTCCCGCAGCATTCGCGGCGGGGAAGCCGCAAATTTTAGCCAGCAGTTCGACTTGCAATCACCCGAGGTACTGCGGCATCACACGAGCTGCTATAGTTGCAATGCTATCTTGCGACATGTGGATTTCACTGTTTCCACTGTGGCTTTCCCGCAGTGTGGTGTTGAATTTGACACCTGTCGATTTCTCAACACTTGTCACCGAAAATGCTTCTTAGTAACACAAATCTGGGCGTTTTCCCTTTTGCGAGGGGCCCTCTCACGGCGAGCCATCGCAGTTTGGAGCATCCGGAGGCCGCCATCCGTCCTCCAGCCGCGGCGGAGGTGCGCCGCCCAGCAGCACCGGCGGGGGGAACGACGGCGCGGAGTCGATTGCGGAGTGGCAGCTGTTAGAATATAGCATAATGTATGTTTATATTTGTGCATGTGTTACACCCTAAAGTGGGTGTACACTTTGGGTCAAGGCGACCCAACCAATTTTGGTTGGGCGCCCCCAAACCCAACTCGACCGCAATTGACGGGGGGGGGCCAATAATGGTCCCCTCCAACGATTGTTGGTTACCCCAGCAATTGTTGGTCGACCCAATCTGATTGGTCCACCAATAAATGCTGAGGGTACCCCACTTCGTTCCCAAAACTTCTCATCTCCTATATGTACCGACACTCTTTCTAATCAAGACAACACTTGAGATTCTTTCATGGTATTCAGAGCCAATTGGCAAACGCCCCTCTCGACCTCTTTCTCTCAAGTTTTTTTTTCCTCCCCGCTCGTCAGGACCCTTCCGTCCTGCCCATGCAACTTGTTGCGTGGGTTTGACTTGGTTGAAGTTCAATCTTCCGTAAAGTACAACCAGTCACCACCTCCCTCCAGCTCCTACTCTATATCTCGTAAGGCGAATTTCTCGCCTCAGCTCCTGCCGCCGCATTTACGTTCTCAGCTGCCGGCGTCTCAATCGCCGCGACCTATCCGCCGTCGCCACTACTCTCGCACCGCTTTTCTTCCTTGCGGGGCATTTCGCCGCCGCCGCCGCTGCTTCACTCGCCGCGGGGCATTTCGCCGCCGCCGCCACTGTTCCCACTCGCCGCGGGGCATTTCGCCGCCGCCGCCACTGCTCCCACTCGCCGCGGGGCATTTCGCCGCCGCCGCCACTGCTCCCACTCGCCGCGGGGCATTTCGCCTCCGCCGCCACTACTCCACTCGCCGCGGGGCATTTCGCCGCCGCCGCCACTGCTCCCACTCGCCGCGGGGCATTTCGCCGCCGCCGCCTCTGCTCCCACTCGCCGCGGGGCATTTCGCCGCCGCCGCCACTGCTCCCACTCGCCGCGGGGCATTTCGCCTCCGCCGCCACTGCTCCCACTCGCCGCGGGGCATTTCGCCTCCGCCGCCACTACTCCACTCGCCGCGGGGCATTTCGCCGCCGCCGCCACTGCTCCCACTCGCCGCGGGGCATTTCGCCGCCGCCGCCACTGCTCCCACTCGCCGCGGGGCATTTCGCCTCCGCCGCCTCTACTCACTCGCTGCGGGCAATTTGCCGCCGCCACTGCCTCTCCTCGCTGCAAGACACTTCGCCGCGGCTGCTCCTACTCTCCCTCGCCGCCAGGCACTTAGCTACTGCCTCATCTCTTCCTCCCCGCCGCTCCCTCGACCCTTCCCCCCCCCCCATTGCTTCCGCCCACCGTTTCCTCTCCCGCTGCCTCTCTCATACTATCTCTGCTCTCCGCCTCTCCTGCCACGCTACTGCTCCCAATCCTCTCCCACGTGCTGCTACTAACCCCCCTCCTCCTCTCCCTCAGCTTCCAACCTGCCTCGCTTTCGCTCGCTACTAACATTTTTTCTCCCCTCACATCGCACTAACTTACTGCTATGGCTGCTCCTTCTCTTCCTCAGAATTTCAACACTCTCTCCATTGATCGGCTCGAGCTCGCTCCCGATCAGAGCGCTATCAACTGGTACTCCTACACAGGGAGCATGCGCCGCCTCCTCGGCGTCATCCACATCCCCAACACCTCCTCCACCCTCCTCGACCTTGTCCTCCGCCATGCTGCCGCTCTCCCGCCAACGCCCCCTATGTCCCCTGGATCGGCCCCCACTCTCCCGCCTGACCCTGGACCTGAACCTGACGAACCAGATCTGCCCGCTGCCTCCACGGATCCTGTTCGCCAAGCCGCTGATGAAGCAGCCTACGATCTCGAGCGGCGTCGGTTCCTCACGCTCCGAGCGGACCATCGTGCGGCTCGCGAGCAATACGACATGCGCCAAGCTGCCATAATAAATCACCGCACCATGGCTGACCGCTACACTCTCGCGCTCGCTGAATATACCGCTAAAGCTGCTGCTTGGAAGGAATCTGACCTTTCTGCCTCTAATATTATCCTTGGTGGTCTCCCCCCCGCTCTAATGCGAGACTTTCAGGAACAAGAGCTTCACGCACCTGCCCTTTGGGCCTCCCTTCACGCCATGTTTGAGCGCCATGACGTCAACTCCGTGGGGCTGCTCCTTGACGAATACTGGGAGACAACGCTCGCAACCTGCACTGGTGCCGTCGCCTACACCGGCCGCATGACCTCTCTCGCCAAGCGACTTAAGGCTCGCCAGTCCGAACTCCCCCAGTTCATCCAGATAGATCGCCTTCTCCGCGGTCTCAACCCGTCCTACGACATGCACGTCATTGCCTTCCGCGAAAATCAGCCGTTTGCGGATGTTGCTGCTGTCGTTCAATGGATCATTGACACCGAAACCCGCCTCCTTCGTACCAACCCGCCTTCTCTCAACACGGCTCAAGCACCCGCGCCAGAACTCAACGCCACCCAGACACGCGGTGGTGGGCGTGGTGGTGGTCGCGGTGGCGGACGTGGAGGTGGGCGTGGTGGCGGCCGTGGTGGTGGACGTGGTGGCACCTTTGGTGGACGCACTCCTTCTTGCACGGGCGGCCCTGGAGGAAGTGGACGTGGTGGTAGCGGACCTGGTCAACTCCCCCCCTGCCCCTACGTTCGCCGTCACGGCCCTCGCGCTGGGGAACCCTGCGGTCAAACCAACCACCCCATAACCACCTGCTTCGGCGTCTTGGACGATGCCTGGTTTGATCGTGGTAACCATGGTACCCCCCCCCGCTGGTCCGCTCTTGCAAGTCGTCCCACTGTCCATGATGTTCAACATCTCCCTCTCTATCAACCCTCCCACCTTAACCTCACCACTCCCTCTCCTCAACTGCAACTCCAGCAGTTTTTGCAGCATCTTCAGTCACAGCAGTTGCAGCAGCCCCCGCAGCTGCCCCCACAGCCGCAGCCGCACCAGCAGCCACAGCAGCCGCCCTGGGGAGGTGGGGGAGGCGCAGCCGCCACAGCAGCGGCAGCGGCAGCAGCAGCAGCAGCAGCAGCAGCAACTGCCGCCTGGCAGCAGCAACTGCCGCCTGGCAGCAGCAACCTCTTGGCTTCAGTTCTGCCGCCACCGCCGCCCATACCTCCCCAGCTGAGTCATACTCTAGCTTTCTTGGTCAGCTAGCTTCTCCCTTGCCTAGCACCACCTCCATGTATCCCTCTGTTCTTAATAACAGTGACTTCCAGTATTCTGCGTCTCCTTCCCTGCTCACCTTGGACTTTGTCCTCGATAGCGGGGCCACCGTCAGTGCCCTGAAGGACGCTGGCATTCTCAAAACACTATCTCTCCCCTCCACTGTTCATGGCGCTGATTCTAGCTTCTCGATCCCATGCACACACTCCTCTACTCTTCCGTGTCCCCTCTTTCCCTCCGGCACTATCACTGGCCTCCACATTCCCACTCTTCGTCACAACCTTATTTCTCTTCATGATCTCCAAAAAGCCGGCATTACCGCCATTTTTCCTGCCCACTTTTCCTATTGCGATCTCATTCATACCTCCACTGGCCGCCTTGTCTATCGCCTCCCAATCTGCCCCCGCACTCACCTTTACACACTACGTCTCCCTTTTCCGGCATCATGTCATCTCACCACCCGTCGCTCCACCTACCCTTCTCCCACCATTGCTCCTCCCCCTTCATCATCTCCCACTCCCTCTACCTCTCCCGACCTCTCCCTCTCTCACCCCGCCATTCTCCTCCATCACCGTCTTGGTCACCCCAACCTCACCACCCTCCGTGCCGCAATATCCTCTCGCCTCCTTCATGGGCTCCCCCCTGCCCTTCCTCCCCTACCCACCTCACCAGCTCCTCCTTGTCCCACTTGCATTCATGGCAAACTCAAACAAAAACCCCATCACAGCCATCCCTCATTTGCTACTGCTCCCCTAGATCTCGTCCACATGGACCTCTGGGGTCCCTCCCCCTCCCCTTCCCGCCAGGGCCACCGCTTTATGCTCGTCCTCGTAGACGACCATAGCCGCTACTCCTCTGTGTTTCTACTCCACACGAAAGCTGAAGCAGCCGCTGTCATCATCGCCTGGGCCGAACAAGCGCGCGTGCACTTCGGCCGACCCATCCGTCGCCTTCACTCTGACGGTGGCGGGGAGTTTCTCAACCATACCATTGCCTCCTACTGCAAAGCACATGGCACTCAACAGACGTCCACTCTCCCTCATTCTCCGCAACAAAACGGTGTAGCTGAAAGTCGCATCCGTGAGATCACCAAAACTGCCCGCTGTCTCCTCACCCATGCATCTACCCCTCCCTCCCTTTGGGGCTATGCTCTCACTCATGCCGCCCTTCTCACCAACCTCTACCCTCACCCCCACCATCCCAACCTCACTCCCACTGAGCTTTGGTGCAACTCCAAACCTGATGCCTCCGTCCTTCGCGTCTGGGGCTGCAAATCCTTTGTTCTCATTCCTTCACACAGACCTATGCCAAGGACTTTTGGGAAACCTTCTCACCTACCGCAAAATTCGGGACCCTTCGCACGCTTCTCGACTTTGGCTCCCGCAACGGCATGGAGATCTCATCAATGGATGTCTCTAACGCTTTTCTTCAGGGGAACCTCCACGAACAAATCTTCCTCGACCGCCCAGATGGCTTCCATGAAGCCTTCCCACCAGACACTGTCTGGGAACTACGCCGTCCAGTCTACGGCCTGAAGCAGGCTCCTCGGGAATGGCATGCTAAGCTGGCATCTACACTCTGTGCTCTCGGATTTCAACCATCTCACTCTGACGCCAGTCTCTTCATTCGGACCCGTCCCAGCCGCTTCTTCGTCCTAGTCTATGTTGACGACATGGTGCTCCTCGCCGACACCTCCGCCGACATGACCGACGTTAAGGAAGAACTACAAGCTCGTCTCCAGTGCAAGGACCTTGGCGAATTACGCCACTACTTGGGCATGGAGATCACACGCGATCGAGCTGCCCGCACCATCACCTTATCTCAATCTCACTATCTTCAGCAGGTGTTGGAGCGGTTCGACATGGCTCTCGCCAACCCAGTGGCCACTCCCCTTCCATTCGGCCATGGGCTTGCTCCACCCACCTCCCCCTCCGCCTCCACTCAGCCCTATGCGGAACTGGTTGGCTCCATCATGTATGCCATGATGGGGACCCGTCCCGACCTCGCCTACCCCATCAGCGTCCTGGCGCGTTTCGTCGGTACCGGTCGTCACACCTCCGTGCATTGGAGAGCCGCCAAACGAGTCCTACGCTACCTCCGTGGCACTCAGGACCATGTTCTCACCCTTGGTGGTGCCTCTCCCCCGCTCCTCACCGGCTTCAGTGACTCGTCTTGGTCAGACTCTCAGCCGGATCGCCGCTCTTCCCAAGGATATGGCTTCACGCTCGGTAGCGGCTTGGTCAGCTGGCGCTCCACCCGCTCCTCCGCCATCGCCCTCTCATCTTGTGAAGCCGAACTCTATGCTGGTACCATGGCTGCGCAGGAAGGACGCTGGCTTTCCTTCTTGCTAGCCGAGCTTGGGGCCCCCCAGCCATGCCCCACGCTCTGGTGCGACAACGCCAGCACGATCCACCTCACCAAGAATCCGGTCTTCCACGGGCGCTCCAAACACATCGAACTACGCTACTTCTACATTCGCGATCTTGTCCAGCAAGGCCATCTTGCCGTCCGAAAAATTGCCGCCGAAGCCAACCTCGCTGACATCTTCACCAAAGCTCTTCCGAAGCTAGCCCACCGGGCCTTCCTTCGCCTTCTTGGCCTCTCCCCGGCTTCATGATTCCGGGGTTGTGCACACTTATAAACCTCTTATGCTACGGGGTTGTGTTAGAATATAGCATAATGTATGTTTATATTTGTGCATGTGTTACACCCTAAAGTGGGTGTACACTTTGGGTCAAGGCGACCCAACCAATTTTGGTTGGGCAGCCCCAAACCCAACTCGACCGCAATTGACGGGGGGGGGCCAATAATGGTCCCCTCCAACGATTGTTGGTTACCCCAGCAATTGTTGGTCGACCCAATCTGATTGGTCCACCAATAAATGCTGAGGGTACCCCACTTCGTTCCCAAAACTTCTCATCTCCTATATGTACCGACACTCTTTCTAATCAAGACAACACTTGAGATTCTTTCAGCAGCGGCGATCAGCGGAAGCGGGCGCGCACTTCTTCCCCCTGCAGCGCGCGGAAGACGCACCCAGCAGGGAGGAGATACACCGCCGGATCCTCGGGCCCAAAGTGAGTGCGGGGTGGAGGGGTGCCGACTGGCGTAATGCATCATGCATTATGCATCCCTTTATGCCGTGGGACGTATGAGAAGGGACGAGATTCCTGCGAGATTGCTCATGGCGCCGCTGCATAGCACTGAGTGGACAGCCATAAAGTAGCCGCTGCCCTTTCGTTGGCACGCAACTTGTCGGGCCTTGGACTTTCGCAATGGCTGTTTGCAATTGACTCAGTCGTGTGTCTCCGCGTGGCTGTGATGCTTCCATCCGTGACTTGCGCAGGGCCTGGGAGGTGGCTTGAAGGGCAACGTAGAGTCAAGCAAGGCATCTGATGTGAGTGAGCACCGCTGGCGACACAACACAATGCTGCTGGTAGTCCTATTCCTGCAGTCTAATAGCGTGGTGCGATCTCAGGCAGTCATTTGTGGAACGGTGGCAAGTGACAGGTGGCAGGTGTAACGCCTGCGGGCTTACACGAATGAGTTGAAAAGCATCTGCTGTGCAACTGAAAGGCTTTAATAAACACCCCCGTTTTGACCCGGTGGGGCCGTGATAGTCGACATTTGACCATTCTGCCTGCCATTCGCCCATTAGCCTTGCTCGGGCTGAGCTGGGACTCGGAAGCACCGCTCTGCGCGACCCATCCCCTACCTTGCACTTGCCTCGTAGCGAACCTCCCACCTGCCTCTTCAATTCTGCCTCGTCGCATGCATGCTGTTGGTGTTGCCGCCTCAAGTCGTCTCGCCTCACATGGGCTGTCCCGCCTACCCACCCACCCACCTGGTTGCTGGTTGTTATCACTGCGTGCCTGCATCCCTGCGTGCCTGCATCCCTGCGTGCCTGCATCCCTGCGTGCCTGCATCCCTGCGTGCCTGCATCCCTGCGTGCCTGCATCCCTGCGTGCCTGCATCCCTGCGTGCCTGCATCCCTGCGTGCCTGCATCCCTGCGTGCCTGCATCCCTGCTTGCGTGCATCACTGCTTGCGTGCAGACAACGTATTATCAGCCAATGAAGGACTTCGACAGCACGCTGGTCTCAACGGCCAACGGCACAATGGGCAACACCATGGTCAACTACAGCACCACCATCAACGACAAGAAGATCCCTCTCCTGTATGCCCCGCCGTTCTCCTCTCGCTGCATGCCACTCGTAGCATGCCACTCGCAGCATCTCACTTTCACCAACAGTAGGAGTGTGCCTACCCACCTTTTTTCCTCCCACCTTTCACCTGCCCCCCATTCCAATTCCCCATTGTGTGACCTCCCTTCTTCTCCTCTTTCCACCATCGGGCACATCTCTGTCTCCCTCGCACCAGCGTGTATCCGTACTACGTGAACCTCAAGCTGGGGTCGAGGAAGCAGGAGTTCAGCATGGCGCTCAACCTCGTTGTGTCTTCTGTGTTTGTGCCCTGCGACTGCCTGCACTGCGGCTCCATGCGCAAGGGGGTGCATGGGGTTCCGCCCTCAGCGCACCCACCCACACATTCACCCTCTCACCCACACACTCACCCTCTCACCCACACATTCACCCTCTCACCCACACATTCACCCTCTCACCCACACATTCACCCTCTCACCCACGCTCTGGGGAATCTGCGGGGAGGGAATGAGAGTGGCGGCCTGGGGGTGGGAGGGTGAAATTAGGACATGATTGAGAGGGAGGTGAGTGCGAGTGGGAGTGAGGTGAGAGGTAGAGACTGACGGTGTGTGGAGGGATGCAATCGAGTTACAGCCATGGCCCCTAGTCCCTTCCTTAACCCATTCTGCATACACCCCCCTTTTTATGAAGCCTTTAGTTCCTGCTGAAGCCTGAGTTTGCCTGTAGCTTTCTCTCCCATTACGTTGTGACAACACACGTGTGAATTATTCCTGTTCCTGTTACAAGATCAAGTAAATCCTGCCTCTCGCCCCCCACCCTCCCCCGTACTCGCCCCATCCTCTTCAACCCTAGCCACAACGCCTTCAGGCCCCTCTCGACTCTCTGCACACTGACTACAGCAAGCCGTTCCCCTCTAGCCTCACCTCACGTTCCCCTCCTTCCCCTCCCCTGGCTCTCTTTCCCTCTCCCTCTCCCTCTCCCTCTCCCTCTCCCTCTCGCCCTCCCTCTCGCTCTCGCTCTCCCGCAGACCACCTACAGCAAGCCCTTCAGCACGCTCTCCTCCACAACCCTCAAGTACATCTCCTGTGTCGACCAGCGCTGCATGGCCGGCACAGGAAATGGCAACTTCGGCTGCAACACAGAGGGGCTCCCCAACTACATCAACACCACGGGCATGCTGCCTGGGGACGACGCTCTCTGCGTGTACGATGCAAGCGGAGGCTACGATTACTACGAAGCTGACTATGAGCCGGGATCGAGTATTCGGTCAGTGGGGCATGTGGTGGAGGACACTGTCTACCTCACTGCACCTGATGGTACCGAAGTCAACCGATCCATCATTTTTGGGTGAGACTCTCTCCTTGTCAACCGATCTGTCTTGTCATCCTCTTTCTCGTGGTTCCTCCCTCGGTTCCCCTCTACCCATTGGCGGTATCTCAAGTACTCACCTCCCCATTCATTCTGTCCCTCACTCTCTTCCTGTCCACCGCCCCCCCTTGCCTGCTCAGCTGTGGAGTGAACCAGCAGGGCTACTGGGGCATGCAGGGGTGGCAGTACGGCTCGTGGGCAGCAGGAGGCGTGCTGGGGCTGGGAATGTACAGCCCCTTCCTCTGGCAGCTCACCTCCTTTGATGCCGCAACCACCGTGGCGGTGTGCTTGGAGAAACCCACGCCCACCAAGGAGACGGGGGGGGATGGCAAGGTGCCGCTGCAGACAGGCAGCAGCCATCTCACCATCGGAGCCACCGGCCTCCCTGCCGGCGCCAGCTACGCCACCATGTAACCCCGCTCCACGCCCTCTCGTGCTCTCACGCTCTCTTGTGCCTCATTTTAATCATCCACCCAAATTCATCCATCCATCCATCCATCCATCCATCCATCCATCCATCCATCCATCCATCCATCCATCCATCCATCCATCCATCCATCCATCCATCCATCATCCATCCATCCATCCATCCATCCATCCATCCATCCATCCATCCATCCATCCATCCATCCATCCATCCATCCATCCATCCATCCATCCATCCATTTATCTATCCATCCATCCATCCATCTGTCCACCCACCCATCCACCCACCCATCCACCCACCCATCCACCCACCCATCCACCCACCTCATGTCTGTTACACCCCTGTGCAATTCCTCCACTCCACGCAGGGATCAGTATAATGGCATGCAGTACAGCGAGATCACACTCACCATGGGCACAGGCACGGACGACTTCCGCTACATCACAGACGACTACACCAACCTAGACCGAGACCCTGCCGACCCCATCACGCCGGGCTTCTTCTTCATGCCCGAGTCCTTCGTGCACCTCCTGCGCTACCCTCTCTTCATGAACCTTATCAACACGGTATGTTCCTTCCCCTCACCCTGTGCCTGTGCCTGTGCCTGCCTGCGTGCCTGAGAGCCTGGCAGTACCAAGGTATGCATGTGAAGCCTGGCCAAGTCCAACCAAGGGCTGCTTTGACCAGCCGTTCGTATTCTCCTGGCCTGCTTCATTTCTATGTGCACCCCACTTGCAAGAGGCATGTATTGAGTTGACTCGCATGAGCCATAGCTACTTGGCTGAACAAGAAATCCAAAGAACAAGTTGTGCAAAAGTGGACTTGGTCTGTGCTCCTTCATCCACGAATATCATTGTGACAGCAGTCTGGTTCTTCACATAGGCAAGTGGCTTGAAAGTGGCTTGAAAGTGGCTTGAAAGTGGCTTGAAAGTGGCTTGAAAGTGGCTTGAATTCTTGCCTAAAGGCTTCGGCCGATCCAGGCGGATGACATTGTCAGGTGGGGAGTTTGGCTGGGGCGGCACATCCTCAGTTCCACCTGTCAATATTACCTTGAGAATTCTCAGAAGTGACTTTCAAAAGGATGCCAAAGTTGGAAAAGTCTGGAGTCCATGTTTCAGCTGCCACCAGCTTTCTCTTGGTCCGCATCCTGTGCGCGTGACTCAAAATCTGAAAATATGCCATGTAACCCAGCCTCACTTTCCATCGAACTCTGGGCATAGACTGGACTGAGCTGGGCTGGCCATGCGGCATGTTCCTTGACCCCTTTCACGTCTCTCCCGTGACCCCATTCACACCTTCACACCCACTTCTAAACTTCCTTTTCTCCACCTACTCCAGCCCTGCCCTTTTCATGCCTTCTCAGCCCACTTGACTGAGTCTCGTGTCAGGGCCTTTTAATGAGCACGCCGAGTCACCGAATGGCTTGCTTGGTTGATTCGACGCTCGTCAAGGCTGTTCCCCAATCCCATGCGCCCTCCGCAGGTTTCAGCTACTGTGTACTGCATCTTGGCTACGCCTCTTCGTGCTGACTCTGCCTATCAAAACTACATTGGAGGTGCGACGGTTATGCACATCTGCTCTCCTTTCTCTACAGGCCTCATGCTAGCACCCTTCTTTCCCCTTCCTTCACCGAACTAGCTCTGCTGTGCTGTGCTGGCCATCCTCTGCCATCTATCCACCCACCACCCGCTCCTCACAACACGCCTACCATCCGCTTACCATCCGCCTACCAGCGGATGCAAGATGATAGTTTGGTTGAGCAAGCAGGGATTGCTGCATTGAATATTACTGTTGAGGATGCCACAAAGCGGGAGGCCATATGGGCTCTGATATTATCGCTAAACCCTAAACCCTGCCCTTCCCACTTCCCTGCTCCCATCCCAACCCCACTCTTTTCTCTCTGCCACCCGCTGTGGATGCATGCGGCGGTGCTGAGCAGAACCAGGGCTGATCGGCAAGTACCTCTTTCTCGACTACGGCTATTTGACTGCAGGATGGATGAATGCCCCTCACTGTAAGCTGCTGCTCACCCTGCCCACAATGCCTGCCTTCCCTTCTCTCTCCCCAGCACATGCGATCGTTCTTGCCCCTAAAGTCTTATTATTTCAAGCTCCTTCCTGCGGATTAACTCTCTCCTGCACCCTGTTACTGCTATTGATGTGGTTTGTTAGCAACAGATATTGCATTCCCACCAGACACCAAATGTTTCTGTCTCCACCATAAAATCATAACCATTGTCTGCCTCCACCACTGGCTCCTGTCAGCCAACTTCTAATGTTCTTCTAATGTGCGTTTCTTGCTCGCTTTCTTCCCACTCGCCTCATCCCTCTTATCAATACTCAACTCATCTCTTCTCCCCTCTCCTCTCTCCTCGCCTCTCCTCTCCTCTCTTCTCCTCCCTCCTCTCCTCTCCTCTCCTCTCTCCTCCCCTCCCCTCCTATCCCCTCTCCTCTCCTCTCCTCTCCTCCCCTCTCCTCTCCTCTCCACTCTTTCCCCCTCTTCCCTTCCCCCTCATCTCAACAGGTGGAACCGAGCCTCTGCTGCCGCCACCCTCCCCTCCTCCACCACCACCACCTTCGCCTGTTTCCAAAGGGGCTGCCCAATCCCTCTCCCCAGTGCCCGCAGCAGTCTCAGCTGCCCTTGTCCTTGCCGCCTCCACCGCCCTGCTTGCTCTCACTCTCCTGTAGAGCATGAGTTCCGCTGGAGCACTTCGAGCCTGGGGTATCTCGTTTGCTCCTGTCCTGCTGGCTAACTTGTGGAAGCTTATCAGGCAGTGTGTACATGTCTCAAGAATTGCTGGATCTAGATTTTGCTGCTCGGATGCTGTGTCTTTTGTTGGGTGAATGGTGTTTCGTAAATAGGGTTTGTACATGTGTGATGCTCGCAGCGGCTGCTTTTGTGCGATATAGAAGCACTTTGTTAGAAGGTTCAGGCCCTGATGGTAGCAACTGGTGATGACTCCACCTGGTGCAATCCAGGAAATGTGTTACCAAGGACCAGTGGAAGAAGTTTACTCAGGTGCAGAAGGAACATAAAGACTTGTCTGAGTTTCTAGACTAAATCTACTTTGTAGCGTAAGAAAAGGGGGCGCAACCACAGCACGCCTTCAGGAATCGAAACCTGACCTTTGCTGCAACATGGAAACGACTGGGAAGTAAGCCGCATCAGGCGAGACCATATAGTAAGTGAGTTAATGCCAAATGGCACTGCGATAGTCCAGCCAGCAGTTAGTAGTACAAGGCCAGTCAGTGATTATAATTAAACAAGATTAAGCCCAGTACAGTGTACAGAGATGAGGTGCTGCGAAGTTTGTGGCGCAAACGAAACCGTTACGCGCCTTCTTGCGTATCAACATATCAAACCTGGTATGCCGGAGGAACGGCACCTCTCATAATAGGCCCTGATTGGTCGGACTGATTGTGGAGAAGATATGACTGGCTGTGATCGTAACAGAACCGAATCCGTTGTGGTCTGGTCCGTCCCAAACCAAACCCAAACCCGAATCTTGCTTGGCGGGACTTGCTGTGTGCATCACAGAGCTATTCCATCACAGATTCACAGACCGCCTGATACATTTTCTGTCTGCCAATCGTCGCATGTGGTCGGGTTGCATCGCACCGCACCCATCGAAGCCACTAGATGTACTGGCTATGAGGTTCGAGAATGCTACGTGCGACCAGCCCACCGCCAGCCGCTCGTTCGTTTGGCCGTCAGTCCTGCGATTTTTGCGAGTGGCTGTGTCGGCTTCACGGCCATATCTGTAGTGACAAGCTTTCGTGCCAAAGCCTTTCGCCTCTACTCGGAGTCCACTCTTTGTGGTAATTATAGCGATTTGCACTAATCTCATTACACTACGTGTGTGTGGAGCATCGTGACGCTCGCACAACGTAAACTTATCCCCGCGGCTACTATGGATTCCTCGTGCCGTGGCGCCTCCCTTTGTCTGCTCGTGTCGCTCCTGCTCCTCTCCCTCAGCGTCATGCGGATCCACGCGCGCCACGGCCCCGAGGTAGGCGTTGCGGACGCTCGTTCGAGCAGAAGTATTACCGGAAATGCCGCAATTCCCAACAGCAGTTCGACTCGCAGGCGATTTCGCAGGCGATGCTAGCATTGCTGGGCACAGTCCCGCGACATGTGGCGCTAGATTAGTAGTTGCAATAAAGTCGCCGCGACATGGTGACTCACATCCTAGGACGCGGCCGCCGCGTGATGTGGCGCTACATGTAGTTCAGAAATCAGATGCATGACTGGCTCACGTTCATGAACAAACGCCGGCGTGAGCAATCTTGGGACCTCAACTTGAAACAGCCTGTTTGAGAGACTAGTAGAAAACGGCTTTGTGGTTACTATTTTTTACAATTTCGCAGGTCGGAGCATCCGGAGGGCGTCGGAACGATCCATCAGCCGGCAGCGGCGGCGGAGGGGCGGCCAACACGGGGAGCGGCGGCGCGGAGTCGATTGCGGAGTGGCGGCGGCGATCAGCGGAAGCAGGCGCGCACTTCTTCCCCCTTCAGCGCGCGGAAGACGCCCCCAGCAGGGACGAGCTGCACCGCCGGATTCTCGGACCCTCTGTGAGTGCGGGGGTGCAGTGGAGTGGAGGGGCCGGGAGCAAGGCGTTGCTGCTGCTTGACCGATTTCACGATATCACAGAGCGTTGCATCCCTCTAGGCTGGCGGACGCAAGAGGAGACAGTAATACACATAATTCTATAATTTTAGTAAATGACGTGACTTGGCTACTTTGCTGCATTGTGTTGTTGCGATTGACGTGCACCCACATGTGCCTCCTCGTTGCTTCATGCTCCCCCCACGATCTCTGGCATGCGCAGGGCGTAGGCGGCGGCTTGAAGAACAAAGGAAATTCACCCAAGTCATCGCAGGTGGGTGGGTGGGTGGGCACTCTCGAAACGACTGCTGCTACTACCATAGCACACTAGTAGTAGGATGGTCTCAGGCTGTTGCTCCTGCATCGGTGGCAGGTGGCTGGCAAGAGGCAGGCGACACGACATTTCACCAGCTGCCCGCCATTCGCCCATTACTAGCCTTGCTGCGAGGTGCAGAGTTGGGACTCATTGCTCCGTTGCTTCTCAGTGCGTCCTCGGGTCTCTCATTTCCCATCGAATTTCTAAACAACAGCCTAGTCGTATCCTGCTGTCAAACAAGCATCTCGCCTGCCCCCTGCCTCTTGAAGCCTGTCTTACTGTTTAGTGTCCGGCTATAAATCGTTGTTCCTACCTTGTTGCGTGCAGAAAAAGGGGTTTCCTCTGCCACTGCTGGACTACGACAGCACACTGCTCTCAATTGCTAATGGCACCCTGGGCAACACCATGGTCAACTACAGCACCTTTCTCGATGACAACAAGATCCGCCTCCCGTACGCTTCGCACCGTGCCCCACTCACTGCACCTCACTCACTGCATCTCACTCGCTGATCTCACGCACTGCACGCCACTCGCTGCACGCATATTTGCTGCGAATCCCATCCCGCTGCCCACAATCAACCAGGCATATCCCATGCGAGTGCTCTTGACACATGCTTGCACTTCCCCTCCCCTCCTGCACGCCGCTGGTTGTCTTGCCTTCTGGCGAAAGATTCTAACAGATGGCTGCCAAGTGAAACATGCCAGCTGCTCCTCTCCTCTCCCTCCCATGCCTGGGGCTTTGGAACCCACTCCACCCATATCCTTTGCCCACTCCATCATGCCGCCCACAGCAACTCCCTCACTCCTCCAAGGGGCGCCCACTCCTCTGCGACCTTGCTGCCCTTTCTCCCCTCCTTCCCCCTCCCCCTCCTCCCCTTTTTCTCCCCTTCCCCTTCCCCCCCTCCTCATTCCACCATTGGGCACATCGCTGCGTGCCTCTCGCTGCATGCCTTCAACCTCCCTCGTCTGTGTCATTTCACCCCTTTCTGCACTTCCTCCCGCCAACCCCCCCCCCCCCCCCCCCCCCCCCCTCACCGTCGCATACCTATCCCCACCAGCGTGTATCCGTACTACGTGAATCTCAAGCTGGGGTCGCAGAAGCAGGAGTTCAGCATGGCGCTCAACCTCGCGATCCCCTTCACTGTTGTGCCCTGCGACTGCCTGCACTGCGGCTCCTCGCGCAAGGGGGTGCGTGGGGCTCCGGCAACCATGCAAGGGGGGAGTGCGAGAGGGGAAGGAGAGGGGAAGGAGAGGGTGGTGATCTGGGACTGGGAGAGGGAGGGTGAACCTGAGCGAGAGAATGAGAGGGAGCGAAAGTGAGGGTGAGGGTGAATGATAGCGCACGTGAGAGTCAGGGTCGGAGTGAGTGCGAGTGAATGTGACGGTCTTTGTCTTTTGGACCCGCCTTTCTCCCCCTTGCCAGTTCTTCCCGCCCCTCTTCCTCCGCCCTTGCCCTCATCCTGCTCCGTGGGTTGAGATCGAGGCACGGCACGGTCACGAATCCCATTATCCCACCCTCTTCCTTACCCCATTCAAGGATTTCGGTGTACACCCCCACGGGCCCCACCAAGGAATTCAATTCATGCATGTCCTTGGATGAAGTTTATTTAGCCTGTTCAAGCCACATGCCTCCCTCCCATTCCTTGTGAAGTGAAGACACACACATGAATGATAAGTCCAGTCACGTTGCATCCCCGTTTTCGTTACAACGAAACACTTTAATCCAATCTTGCTTCTAGCCTCACTTTCCCTAAACCTTCCCATCCCCACACATCTCCCCGTGCCCGTACCTCCACCCCCCAACGACTCCTTCCCCTCTCCCTCGCCCCGCAGACCACCAACAGCAAGCCCTTCAGCACGCTCTCCTCCACAACCCTTGAGTACATCTCCTGCGCCGATCAACGCTGCATGGACGGAAACGGCTACTACGGCTGCAACACGGATGGGCTCAGTAACTACCTCAACACCACGGGCTACCTGCCTGGGGACGACGCTCTCTGTGCCTTCGATGCATATGCAGAGAGCTACGATTATTACGAAGCTGACTATGAGTCGGGATGGTACTCTAAGTCTGTGGGCCATGTGGTGCAGGACACGGTGTACCTCACTGCACCTGACGGTACCGAAGTCAACCGATCCTTGATTCTCGGGTGAGACTCCATGCTGCTCCCTCACGTGGTTCGTCTCTCACCCTCTCCCATACTTCTTCTCTCTCTCACGTGGTTCTACTCTCACTCATTCTCTCGTCCAACCTCTCAATCAGTTCCTCACCGCTTCCCTCGTGCTGCCTCTCACCCTCCTGCTCTCTGCCGCCTCCCATCGCTTGCCCAGCTGTGGAGTGAACCAGACGGGCCAGTGGGGCATGCAGGGGTGGCAGTACGGCTCGTGGTCAGCAGGAGGCGTGCTGGGGCTGGGGTGGGATAGCCCCTTTCTTGAGCAGCTCACCTCAAGCACTAGCGCCTTCGCGGTGTGTTTGGAGGAGCCGACGCCGACGAACAAGACGGGGTGGGATGGCAAGGTGCCGCTGCAGACAGGCAGCAGCCATCTCACCATCGGAGCCACCGGCCTCCCTGCCGGCGCCAGCTACGCCACCATGTAATGATTTTGTAATCACTCCTTGACGCCGCCTCCCTTGCTCTCTTTCTCTTTGCCTCCCTGCCGGCGCCAGCTATGCCACCATGTAATGATGATCACCCTGCTGCTGCTCCACGCCCTCCCGTGCTCCCTCTCTCTCGCTTCCCACCTGCTTCCTCGCTCTTATTCTCTCCCTGCCGGCGCCAGCTATGCCACCGTGAAATCCCCCTGCACCGGCTCTGCACTTGCCCAGCGCGCTCCACCCACCCACCCACCCACCCACCCACCCACCCACCCACACACACACACACACACACACACACACACCCACACACACACACACACACACACACCCATCCATCCTTCCACCTCTTGCCCTCTTCCCCTGTGCAAAACCTCCTCCATCAGGTTATACCCGACCGGTCTGCAGTACAGCCACATCACCCTCACCACAGCCAAGCGTGCCCTCAACATCACAGACGACCCTTCCAATGTAGACGGGGACTCATCCTTCCTGCCTCCAGGGGCCACTGCTGACACCACGCCGGGCTTCTTCTTCATGCCCGAGTCCTTCGTGCATCTCCTGCGCTACCCTCTCTTCCTCAGCCTCTTCTACGCTGTATGTTCCCCCCAACCTTAGCCTTCGGAACTTAGTGGCTTAATACTTCACAGCTTGGAACAGGGCCTGCCGGGATGTATGCTTCTCCGATTCCGTTTTCCCCTCCAGCTCCTCATGTGCTTCTTTATGGACGCATCTTGTTCTGATTGTGCCCACCTATTCATGTGCACGTGCATGCAAAATTGCATGTGTGTGCATGTGCATGTGCATGTGCATGTGCATGTGTGTGTGCAAGTACATGTGCTTGTGTATGTGAATTTGCATGTGCATGTGCATTTGCATGTTCATGTGCATGTGCACGTGTGTGTGTGCGTGCATGTGCATGTGCACGTGTGTGTGTGAGTGCATGTGTATGTGCATGTGCGTGCATGTGGATGTGCATGTGCGTGTGCATGTGCATGTGTGTATGCATGTGTGAGTGCGTGTGTATGTGTGTGTGCATGTGCATGTGCATTTGCATGTGCATGCATGTGCATGTGCATTTGCATGTGCATGCATGTGTGAGTGTGTGTGTATGTGTGTGTGCATGTGCATGTGCATTTGCATGTGCATGTGTGGATGCATGTACATGTGCACGTGTGTGTGCATGTGCATGTGCATGTTTGCAGCTCCAAGACCTGACAGGGCAAACATTCAGTATCAATGTTGACAATAATCATATGTTCCGGCTTTTGTGCTTCACGTAATTTCCAAAGCCTTACCTTTTCATGCGTCCTTTCGTCCAGTTTTGAGACGTCTCAAAGCTCCCATTCATCCCAAATTCCGTCGATATATTTCATTGCTCTCTCATGTTGATCATTCCAAGTGCCACCTCCATGCACATACTACACACGACCCATCCCCAGCGCATGCTCTCTCTGCTCTCTCTCAATCGGTCCATGAGCGCATGCCACTGCAAGGTACGTGATAGTGATCCATCCATCCATCCATCCGATGGAAACCTCACCTTGCCCTCCAATCCAATGTGAGGTTCCAAATGCACCACGTGCTGCAGCCGGCACGACTGGTGAGCCAACGCCCCGGTGCTCGGTTTTCCCCGGTTCTATCATGGGACTTCTGTTGCGGCAGGCACACATCTGGGCTACTGGGAGAGCCATGCCCAGTCAGAAGGCGGGTCTTGTTTTGAGTCGACTCAAAACAATTGCGGCAGGCACACATCTGGGCTACCAGGAGAGCCATGCCCAGTCAGAAGGCGGGTCTTGTTTTGAGTCGACTCAAAACAATTGCGGCAGGCACACATCTGGGCTACCAGGAGAGCCATGCCCAGTCAGAAGGCGGGTCTTGTTTTGAGTCGACTCAAAACAATTGCGGCAGGCACACATCTGGGCTACCAGGAGAGCCATGCCCAGTCAGAAGGCGGGTCTTGTTTTGAGTCGACTCAAAACAATTGCGGCAGGCACACATCTGGGCTACCAGGAGAGCCATGCCCAATCGGAAGGAGAGGGTAGTGGCAGCGGAGAGAGAAAGTGAGAGACAGAGAGGGAAGGGAGAGGGGAGGATGGCCAAGAATCATCCTTGCCACAGCCCTGAAGCATGTTTCCTATTCACACACCTCCTTCTCTAGTGACCGTATTCTTAAGCAGGAGTAATTCCTTGTACTTAATCAATTCCCTTACCTCTGTTTCCCTCTCTTCCCCACACTCGCCCAACCATGCTCCTCTAACAGCAACAAGAACAAGGCGGTGGATCCTTTTAAAGCCTTCCCCACCATTGACATTGCTTTCCTCTCTCCAGACAACACCATCTCCCACTTCTATCTCAAGCCGCGCGAGTACCTCGCCCAGGTCAGCGTCCCTGTGATTCATTCATGAAACCCCCCTCCGCCTCCCCTTCCCCTCCCCATGGCCCGTACACCTCTAGCAGTAGGATCAAATATAGAAGCCTTACTTGATCCGCTACCCATAGGCTGTTCGAGACTTGATTCCCACGCTACTTCTCTAGGTCTAAGATGCCTCGAATGTTCCTTTCCACTTGCTCATTACTATTCGTTCCCCTCTCTCCTTTCTCTCCTCTCTCTCCTCTCTTTTCTTCTCTTCCCCCTCCTCTCAACCCACATCAATCAGGCAGGGCCATTCCCTCGCTCTCTCCACACTTCACTCTGCCATATTTGAGGCGCCTCAAAACGATTTTTTAGGCGCCTCAAAACCCACTCTCTCCATATTTCACTCTGCCATGCCATCTAAGCCCTACTTGCCCTCCTTGAGTCTCCTTGTCCGAGCCTTTGGATAACCCCACTGAGTCACTGAGCGGATGTCTCTTGGGCAAGTTAAGGAATCCCCCCCCGTGCCACTCGTCAAGGCTCTTCCCCACTCCCATGCGCCCCTCACAGGTTTCGGCTTCTGAATACTGTCTCTTGGTCACCTACATGCTCTCGCAGGCAAAGTACGCTAGTTACATTGGAGGTACGTGGCTTCCCCTTCTTTCACCGTCGACATGCCACCCTGCTTCAGTGTACTATGCCAGTTTCAATATAGGGGCAGGGGGTACCTAATTACCCTTCGCTTTTCCCCACCAACCGATCGCCAGTTTCATGCCACCTTTCCCTTTTCCCCACCAACCTATCACCCTACATACTCTCTTGACTCCTCTTACGCTCACTCCTCGTGCTTTCACTTCACTCCTCTTGTCTATCTGGTTACTGTGCTTTGCTGCCCACCCCTCTACCATCCACCACCTACTCCTCGCAAACACGCCTACCAGATCAGCCACCCACTGACCCATGCAAGCTGGTAGTTCGAGCCCACAAACGGGAGGCAGGCCAAATGGTCCATCACACACACTAGTCCTTACTCCGTATCATCATGCACCCCCATCGCCATGCCCCGACTTTTGATTCAGCTCAAAAGGCACCACCATTGCCAGCACCGCTGTTGCCATGCTCTATCACTGTAATTGCCAACCTACTGATGCACCCAATTGCCACCTCCCCTTCACTTCCCCCCTGCTTTGCGGATGAGCAGAGCCGGGGCTGTTCAACAAGTACCTCTTTCTCGACTACACCAACGGAACTGCAGGGTGGATTGACGCTCCTAACTGTAAGCTGCTGTTCACCTCTGCCCTGTGTACCTTTCGTCTTGTGCTCGGGGTAACAGCAATTTTCCAGACTGTTTTCTGTGGACATTTGAGTCGACTCAACATTGATTTTGTTTCTTTCGGACTTGCAACAGGGATTGCGTTCCCGGCACAGACACACCAAGCGTTTCTGTTAGCACGATAAGATAATACACAATAGCAGCTGGAGAGCATGCGTTTTATCCCAATGGCTTGCCACCGCTACCCCATCTCCTCTCATCCCAACAGGTGGAGCTGAGCCCCTGCTCCCGCCACCCTCCCCTGCTCCACCACCGCCCCCCTCGCCTGTTTCCAAAGGGGCCACTCGCCCTCGCTCACGCGTGGCAGCAGCACTCTCAGCTGTCCTTGTCCTTGCCACCTCCGCCGCCCTGCTTGCTCTCACTCTCCTGTAGAGTCGGAGTTCCTCCGGGAGCATTTTGAGCCCGAGTCTTGTCCCAGAAGCATCCGCTCTCGCATGCTCCTGTGTTGCTTGCCTGCAGACTTGTGGGATCTTTCCAGTCTTGTGGACTAGTGTGAGCAATAGCATTCAGGCCCAGCGATTGATTCGAGCTGTACTAAGCTGCCTGGAACGATCTTTGCTGATGACTCCTCTGAGGGCGGAATGCTGTTTGTGTAAAAAGGACCACTTCAATGTGATGCTCCCATCCCATGCCAGAAAGTGGTGCTCATGCCATTCTCATAATGCTCCCCAGACCAGGGCAGTCGATATCAAGGTTATTACCCTTAATTTAGGATGGTGTTTTGAGTTCGCCCTGTAGTTTCAAAATGCTGTCAATTTTTACCTTGTGACCTCAAAATGGTGTTATAAGTTTTGCCCTGAGATTTCAAGATGGCCATGGTGTTTTGCCCTGTAGCATCAGGACGAAAGTTGAGGATTGCCCTGAACGCGTAAAGAGAGGGTTTTCCCCAAGGATTTTGTCCCGCGTTCGCACGATCCCTTGCTTGGCACGTTGCAAATTTGTCTCTCGTACGCACCAACCAGACGTGGTGGGCATGGCGATCCAGATGTCCTGTACCATGCATGCACTGGGCTGGGCGTCTCCCTAAAATCGTGGCATCCCCTCCAACTCTCTCCTCCATCGTAGCTGTTATTGTATCAGCAGCAGCTTATCTCGGCTGACTCACTCGTTGGTGGGCATGCCCAACGAAGACAATGTCGCGGCGCCAGTAGCATCGGTAAACCATGTCGGTTCTGGTCGACCACGAGGACTAACAGGTCTAGAATTATTGCGTCCTGTCCCCGCTGTGTCAGCCGTACCGACGTTTTCAACTGTTGTCGTCCCCGCTGTGTCACGCCACCCCGTGCTAGTACGCGCGACGACCATGTTGTCACACCTGGCAACACGCAGCGGCCCTGCCGCCACTGTGGTAAGTTAACAACGTCTAGGTACAAACAGTCTCGCCTGTCTTTCTGTCGCCGAAGTCCTAGACAACCCCATGCTCCTATCCGCGTTTCACCAAGCATACAAGGACCATCCATCGTCCGTACTTCTTCTTCCGCTACATATGAATTACGCGGCGAGGCCGAGGAAAGGTGCCGATAAAGTACAAACGGGAATGGCTAGACTTCCCGTGGCTCAAGCTTTGTCAGACATCGTTCACATTCTTGTCAGTCAAATGCAATCTATGTATGGTGCAGGACATGGCACATACTACGGCTATGCCGGGAAGGTGTCGTCTACGTACCATCCCAGGCGGTCTGCACCAATGCTGTAGGAAGCACATGTTAGAATTACTAGCTAGGTGAGGATGTCGATTAGGTAAGGGAGGGGGATACAAGACTATCGAGAGTGAAATGTTGTACCCTCTAAGGAAAGAACCCTACACAACCTAGAGTGAAATGAACAGAACAATATATGTTTTGACACACCCCCATAGGTGAAGGAGGGGATAGCCAAACCTAACAGTGGTCACAAGACCAGACAAGCAAGAGAACAAGCAAGGCAAAGCTCAGAGTGGATCTCAAGGACACCAAACAATCTGAGCACAAGCAGGCGGCCACAAGGCCAGTTCACATGCAGAGTTATAATAGCAAGGCAGTAAACTGATCACAACCTAGCAAGAGAAAACATGCAGGTATAAAGATATATAGCAGTGTACAACAAGAGCAAGTCAAGCAACCAGCAGGTGAGGCAGAGTGGGCACAAGCCCAAGAGCAGTGCTGAAACGCTGATGATCACCAGACCCAAGGGCCTTGGTGAAGACATCAGCAGTGTTGGCCCGAGAGGCCACGTAAGCAAGGCGCAGCTGACCACGCTGCTGCAGCTCACGCGCAAGGAAGTAGCGAAGAGCAATGTGCTTCGTTCTGTGCTCCAGTCTCTGCTCGCGACACAAGGCAAGCATTGCCTTGTTGTCGACGTACACAACTGGAGGAGAACGAGGCCGCTCCCCCAAGTCGGTCAGCAGGTAGGTCAGCCAGCGTAGCTCCTGTGCAGCCATGGCCCCAGCGTAGATCTCGGCCTCACA
Organism: Closterium sp. Naga37s-1; assembly: GCA_947471745.1. Taxonomy (NCBI): domain Eukaryota; kingdom Viridiplantae; phylum Streptophyta; class Zygnematophyceae; order Desmidiales; family Closteriaceae; genus Closterium; species Closterium sp. Naga37s-1. The sequence goes on from CANJKZ010000430.1 coordinate 364,882, forward strand.
GCTGGAGCCAAGCACAGAAGAAGAACGAGTGGACCTCCACAAGACAGAACCAGAGCCAAGACTGAAGGTGTAACCCTGTGACGAACGCTGAGTCGCCTGGTCGTCGGCCCAAGAAGCGTCAGAGTGTCCTGTGAGTACCACTGAACCCTGTCCTCCAAGCACGAGCCCCATGCCCGATGTACTGCACAAGTAACGCAGTACCCTCTTCGCAGCATCCCAGTGCACCTTTCGGTGTCTACCGGGTGCCACGTAGCGAGCCAGAAGGCTGAGAGGGTACGCGAGGTCAGGTCGAGTGCACGTCATCAGGTACATGAGGCAACCCACAAGCTCTGGGTACGGACCACTCGGCTCTACGGGCTCGTCCGAAGGTGGAGCTGAGAGCGAGTGGCCGGTAGACAGAGGAGTGGGCTGTGGCGAGGAGAACTGGAAGCCGAAGCGCTGAAGGACCTGGTGCACCATGTGTGACTGAGTCAGGGTGATGGTGCGCCGTGCTCTGTCCCGGGTGATCTGCAAGCCAAGATAGCTCCGCAGCTCACCCAGGTCAGTGCAAGTGTGTCTCTCCTGCAGCTCCGCCTTCACTAGGGCCAGTGCCTCAGTGTCAGCAGTAGCAAAAACCAAGTCGTCAACGTACACGAGGATGTAGAACGGCGGCAGAGAAGTGTCGGTGCGTAGAAACAGCGACGGGTCAGCAGTCGAAGGAGCAAACCCAAGAGCCGCAAGTGTCGTCCTCAGTGTGTCGTGCCACTCGCGGGGCGCCTGACGCAGGCCGTACACTGGTCGCCGTAGGCTCCACTGGGTACCCTCAGGAAACGACCCAGTGAAGCCCGGTGGACGGCGCAACCAGATGGCCTCGTGAAGGCTACCCTGTAAGAAAGCTGTCGAGAAGTCGAGAGAGTGCAGCTCGTAGTCACGCTGAGCTGCAACGTGTAGCAACACCCGAAGAGTGGTCATCTTCGGGGTGGGGGAGAAGGTCTGAAAGAAGTCGACCCCCTCACGCTGACTGAAGCCTCGAGCAACGTAACGTGCCTTGAAGGCAGGCGGAGAACCCGGCGGCCGCTTCACCCTGAAAATCCACATGCCACTGACGATGTTCGCCCCAGGTGGGGGAACCTCGTCGACGTAGGTGCCTGTGGACTTCCAGGAAGCCATCTCTGCGTCCATGGCTGTCTGCCACTGAGAGGAGTACTCACCCGAAATCGCCTCCCTGTAGGAGCGCGGGGTGGGGATGTCAAGTGCATCCGGGTCTCCCTCAGGGGCAAGCAGCATGGTCGCGTGATGGGATGAAGCGGCAGCAAGGCACTCCAGCTCCTCCTGTCTGTCCTCAAGAACGTCACAGCCAAGGGCAGTACAGCCAAGAGCAGTCTCACCCCCGACGAACGGAGGACAGGCAGGGACGGGGTCAGAGACAAGACTCGCAAGGTAGTCTAGGCGGTACACAGCAGCAAAGTCAACGAGCTCAGCTACTAGGGCAGACGCAGCAGGAGACGAGAACGTAGGGTCCGTCACAGCCGTAGCAAGAAGGCGAGTAACAGTCGGACTGGATGCACGAGCAAGGTCAGACGGAGGGTCAGCAACGTCAGGCAGAGAGGACGCAGGAGGTAACGGTAGGACAAAATGCTGAGGAACAGAGGAAGGAAGGAGTGTCATATCGTGAGTGCCGGGGACAACCGGAGCACGCTGACGACGAACACGAGGAACACGAGCACGGACAGCAGCTCTAGTCTCAGGCTCAAGGTCAAAGCTAGACTCAGGCTCTCGACGCTCAGGGGTGGAAGCACGAGTCTCAGGCTCTCGACGCTCAGTCAGGGACTCTGACACCGCAGTGTAAGGAGCAGGAGCAGGCAGTGGGGAGTGTGGTAGCAGCGGTGGCTGTGACTGGTCCGCCGGTGGACACAGCAACGGAGGAGTAGTACCTGCCACAGGGAAGCCAGTAGCACCTGGCTGAAGACTGAGAAGGTGGCGAAGAGCACCAGTAGCTCCACCAGGACCTCCAGCACCTCCAGCACCTCCAGCCCCAGCAGCTCCAGCACCTCCAGCACCAGCAGCACCTCCAGTACCAGCAACACCAGCAGCTCCACGACCTCCAGCACCAGCAGCACCTCCAGTACCTCCAGCACCAGCAGCTCCACGACCTCCAGCACCAGCAGCACCTCCAGGACCAGCAGCACCAGCAGCTCCTCCAGTACCTCCAGCACCAACAGCTCCACGACCTCCAGCACTAGCAGCACCTCCAGGACCTCCAGCACCCGCAGCACCTCAAGGACCTCCAGCACCCGCAGCACCTCCAGTACCTCCAACACCAGTAGCTCCAGGTCCTCCGGTAGGAGCTCCGACGACACCAACACCAGAAGGACTCGCAGCACCCCCAGAGTCAGCACCCGAACTCGCAGCACCCCCAGAGTCAGCACCCGAACTTGCAGCACCCCCAGAGTCAGGACTCTCGGTCTCAGCACTCGCAGGCTCAGTACCCTCAGTCCCAGCACCCCCAGGCTCAGTACCCTCAGTCTCTGCTCCAGTGTCCACAGCAGCAGGCTGCAGAGGCGGCGAAGACGGCAGAGGTGGGAACCCGGGGGGGGTAGCCAGACGAGGAAAGCGGGCACCCCCAGACTCACCACCCGGAGCCCCAGCTCCAGAAGTCTCAGCTCCAGAGTCCACAGCAGCAGGCTGCGGAGGCGGCGAAGACGGCCGTGGCGGGAAACCCGGGGGGGTCTCCAAGCGAGGAGTGCGGCGAGTGGTCGCCGTGTCGTCGGCGACGGCGTCACCCCCCTCAGGCGAGTTAGAGGAGTCAGAAGAGATCTCAACTGGCTCATCCAAGGGGGGTGGGTCTACCTGGGACACACCTGAGGGAGCAGGACCCTGTGGGGGAAGGGGGTCTACCGGGGGGGGGACTGGTACCAGGAAGAGAGGTGCGAGGGGGATCGGGTGGGACGAGTGCGGGTGAAGTCGGTAGTAACAGACCGACTCGTCAAAGGTGACGTCCTGAGAGGACAGAACACGACGCGAGGCAGGGTGGTAGAACTGCCAGGGTGGAGCGTCGGTGGGGAAGCCCAGGAAGACACAGCGGAGAGTGCGAGGAGAGAGCTTGCTCGCTTTGGTATCGCGAACAAGGGAGAGCGCGCCCCAGACCCGAAACGACGACGCATCACCAGGCTGTCCCGTCCAACGGAGTGTGGGCGAGGTCTCTGGAGCAGAGACACGGGGCCAGAGGTTGAGCTGATGCGCGGCGTATCGGACCGCAAACGGCCACAGGAAATGGGGAGCAGCCGCATGGATCATGGAGGTACGAGCAACCTCCATGATCAGGCCAATGCGACGCTCAGCGATCCCATTTTGCTGCGGAGAGGCCGGAAGCGTGAACGACTGGGCGATGCCCTCATCCTGGCAGAACGTCTCAAGGACGCCAGAGCTGAACTCACCACCCCTGTCAGAGTGCAGACGCAGGACTGGGAAGTCCTGCTGAAAGCGCTCGTGCAGCTGAAGACGAGTAGCACGGATCCAGGGGATCAAAACACCACTGACGTCCGCCTTGCGACGCAAGGGGAAGACGGTGGTGTAGCGTGTGTAGTCGTCACCAACCAGCAGAAAGTAGCGCTCCTGGTCCGTTCCACCGACAGGGGCCGGGCCCCACACGTCCAGGTGGAGAGTCTGCAGAGGAGCAGTGGTCGGAGGAAACTCGGAGGAGTGAGGAGCGGCGCGCTGCCGCCCCTCGACGCAAGGAAGCCACGGCGGCGCAAGCGAGCGCGGGAGGGGGGGCAGGGTCTCAGGGAGGCCAGATACCAGGAGCCGAGAGTGCATGCCGCGCAGACGCTGCAGGGAGGGGTGACCAAGACGGTGGTGCCAGCGCTGAGTCTCGTGCGTGAGTACTCTGCACGAGCAAGACGCAGCTAACTGCCCTGACGCAGACGCTCGACTCGACGCAGCTACCTGACCTGACTCAGCCACCTGTGCAGACGCAGTGGTCAGTGTGTACAGACTAGACCCAGGCTGTCGAGTGAACGTAGCCAGGTGACGGCCAGTCCGGGAGCACGTACAGATCGCCACACGCTGCCCTCCAGGAATAAAGGTATCAACCCAGACATCCTGAATGGCAGCGTTGCTCACCAAGTTCGTCGAGAACGTGGGGAGGTGGAGACCTGACAAAGAGCCGGAGGGGACTGCTGGACAAGGGAGGACCGTGGAGGCTCTTGCAACCACTGGGCCCCCAGAGGGGTCAGCCAGTGAGACTGGGACAGGTGCTGTGAGTGGTGTGACTGTGGTGCAATCACGGAAGAAGCAACGTGACGCGCCTGAGTCAAGCGTGAAAGTGTGCAAGACCTCAGCTGAGGCAGGACCTGTGGTAGTAGACGCACTAGCACCTAGAGCGTCGGTAGACTCACGGGCACCTAGAGCTGCAGCATACTCACTAGCACCTGGAGCGGCAGCAGACTCACTAGCACCTGGTGTGGCAGCAGACTCACTAACACCTGGAGCAGTGGTCCTAACAGAACGATAACCTCCACCACCAGGACGACCTCGCTGAATAACCCACTCACGAAGCTGCCGAGGTGTGGGGTCGTCCGGGAGAAGCAGTGCCTGCTGCTGTCCACCCCTGGCCGCAGCAACTGCCGCGGAAGTGGCCATGACAGACAGTGACTGTCAGGAGTAGTTCCAGCACCTCCAGCTCCTACTGCGCCAGCAGCACCTCCTGCACTCCCAGCAGCACCTCCTCCACTCCCAGTAGCACAAGTAGCAGCAGCAGCAGTAGTAACAGCAGCATGGCGGTTCGGTGGGGCTGGGAGGCCGCACCTCCACCACTCCCAGCAGTACTCCCTCCAGCAGCAGCAGTAGCAGGGCGGCTCGGGCAGCAGCAGCAGCAGCAGCAGCAGTAGACCGAGTAGCAGTAGCTGTAGCAGCAGTAGGTGCAGCAGCAGCAGCAGTGACAGCTCAGGTTGGGCGGCGCGGCTCGGACAGGGCGGCGCGGTTCGGGCTCAGTGGCGGAGCAGCAGCGGCAAGTAGCAGCAAGGAGGAGCAGCTGCAGCAAGTAGCAGCAGCAGTAGCAAGGAGGAGCAGCTGCAGCAAGTAGCAGCAGCAAGGAGGAGGAGCTGCAGCAAGTAGCAGCAGCAGCAGCAAGGAGGAGCAGCTGCAGCAAGTAGCAGCAGCAAGGAGGAGCAGCTGCAGCAAGTAGCAGCAGCAGTAGCAGGGCAGTGCAGGTGGCAGCAGCACTGTAGCAGCAGTTCAGGCGCAGCAGCGAAGCTGCAGCAGCAGTAGCAAGTGCCGTACTAGCAGCAGCAGCAGTAGCACTAGCTGTAGAAGCAGGAGCTTCAGTAGCAGCAGCAGTGAGTAGCGCTAGCTGTAGCAGCAGAAGCGTCAGTAGCAGCTGTAGCAAGTGCCGTAGTAGCAGCAGCAGGAGTAGCACTAGCTGTAGCAGCACTAGCTTCAGTAGCAGCAGCAGTGAGTAGCGCTAGCTGTAGCAGCAGTAGCGTCAGTAGCAGCTGTAGTACTAGCGGTAGCAGTACTAGTTGAAGTGGCACTAGCAGTGACAGTTCGGGCTGGGTGGCGCGGCTCGGACACAGTGGCAGAGCAGCAGCGGCACGTAGCAGTAGCAGCCGGTGCACAGCAGCGTTAGGCGCGTGCGGGCTGTGAGCTAGCACCTAGGGGCGCGCAACAGGTGCGCGCGGAGCAGCTGAAAAGGAGCGCGCAGCAGGTGCGTGCTAGGGGCTGGCGGGCAGCGTGAGTGGCGCGCGCAGCAGCAGGAACGAGGGGGGACCGGGCGTAGGGGCTGACGGGCCGCGCGAGAGGCGCACGGGGCAGCTAGGGCGCGGTCAGGGGGGGTCGCACGTGACTAGGCAGAAAAATCGCGCCTAGGGCAGAAAAAATGAACCGTTTCGCCTAGGGCACGTTTTCGCATTTCGTTTTTCTCCTAGGGGCGCGACTCGGGCAGTAGATCGAAATAGTAGTGGTAGGCCCTTTTAAAAATTCGGTCCTAAGGAGCTTTTTGCTCTTAATACCGTGTTAGAATTACTAGCTAGGTGAGGATGTCGATTAGGTAAGGGAGGGGGATACAAGACTATCGAGAGTGAAATGTTGTCCCCTCCAAGGAAAGAACCCTACACAGCCTAGAGTGAAATGAACAGAACAATATATGTTTTGACAGCACAAACGCGCCGTCCGGAAGCAGTCCATCGCGGAGCAAGTCGCACGAACCAAAAGCGCATAATCGACTGCTTTAAGGGCGTGTTCCTACGCCTCGTATCAAGCGAACCTCATATCAGGCTCACACTGAAAATTCCCCTAAGCCCAAAATCCTTCGCTAGTTTTACCAGGCAAGTCTGATATGAGGTTGCCTGCTATGAGGCGTAGGAACACGCCTTAAGGCTGTAGAAATCCGGCGCGAACTAGTCATCGTGCTGCTGGAGATATGCAAATCGGACGCACTGATTGAGATATGGGTCCAACTCGTTCGGCACCTCGCACAACGGCAAACGTGTGGGTTCCCTAAGAAAGCCTTCGGTGCTTGTTACATAGGTGAGCTCCTCACTAAAAATCGATGCAGCACTTGATTTTTATTCTACGCTTGTATACTTACACCATGGTTGTGTCAGAATGTTATATTATCTAGCCTGCAGTGGGGTGCTCTATAGCGAGTATAACCCAATTAGGGTTTCCTATATGTATCCCAACTGCTGCTAGTGAACCTCCTCTTTCTGTTTCTAAACTTTCTTGCTCGTAGTTCTGACATGGTTTCAGAGCAGGTCGATCCCCTTGGGTCGATCCTGTGGGTGGGCCCACCACCTAACTGCTTCCGCTGCTCTACTGCTGTCGCGCGCCCCGGGCGCGTGACCCTTTGTTCCTGCCGCGCGCCCGGAGCGCGCGGCGTTTTTTCATCCCGCCGCGCGCTCGGGGCGCGCGGCGGTTTTCTGCCCGCCGTGCGCCCCGAGGCGCGCGGCGGTTTCCTACCGTGGGGGACCCGCGAGCAGCCCCCGCCCTGTCCGTCGCGCTGCCTTGGGGGACCCGCGCGCGCCCCCCCTCGCCATCCCGTCGCCCGGCGCGGCGTCCTAGGGGATCCGCGCGCGACCCCCCCCCCCCGCCATCCCGTCGCCCGTCGCGGCGCCCAGGGGGGCCGCGCGTCGCCCTGCCCGTCGCCCGTCGCGGCGCCCTGGGCGCCAGCGCGTCGCCCCCCCCCCTCCCGTCGCCCGTCGCGGCGCCCTGGGGGGCCGCGCGTCGCCCCTCCCGTCGCCCGTCGCGGCGCCCTGGGGGGCCGCGCGTCCCCCCCTCCCGTCACTCGTCGAGGCGCCCTGGGGGGCCGCGCGTCGCCCCTCCCGTCGCCCGTCGCGGCGCCCTGGGGGGCCGCGCATCCCCCCCTCCCGTCACTCGTCGAGGCGCCCTGGGGGCCCGCGCGCCGCTCCGCTTCCGCTCACGCACCGCCCCAGCTGCTGCCCCCGTTTTTGCCCTGCGTTTGGGGGTATGGGGGTGGCGGGTGTGTGATCCGTCCCCTACTCCTCCTCCTCCTCCGTCTCCCACTGCTGCAGCTGCCGCTGAGGGGGGTGGGTGTGTGGGAGCCGAAGGAGTGGAACTGGGGGGTGACGTGGGAGTGGAGTTAGGGGTGAAGCAGGGGGTGTGTGTCAGGGGGGTGGGACTGTTTGGGGAGGCTGAGAGGAGGCTGCCGTCGTGTCGTCCGCAGCGCCTGTATTCCGGGGCACTTGCTCCCGGTAGCTCAGAGAGCTTGCTGCACCTGTCGCCCGTGGGTCCGTTGCTCCTGCCGCTCGTCGCAGCCGCAGAGCCTGTTACTCCTGTAATCTGGGGCACTAGCTCCCGGTAGCCACTGAGTCGCAGAGCGCACTCCTGTTGCCCGTGTGTCTGCAGCTTCAGCCGTCGTCTCCTATCTTCTTTTCCCTTACGGTTCCTCCTCCTCCTCACTTGCCCTTTGTGGTTGCCTCTGGCTTTGCTTATTATTTGTGAACTATGTGAACTGCTGCTTGCTGTACTGATTACACCCCACTTTGGCTATGGGGGTGTGTCAGAATGTTATATTATCTAGCCTGCAGTGGGGTGCTCTATAGCGAGTACAACCCAATTAGGGTTTCCTATATGTATCCCAACTGCTGCTAGTGAACCTCCTCTTTCTGTTTCTAAACTTTCTTGCTCGTAGTTCTGACAGGTTGATTGTCCTGTGCATACATGTCCTTTTTCAGAGCTGATCGCTAGTACAGCAACGCATATTCGTGCTTGGCAGGACGTCTGGTTGTAGTCGAGTCCATTTGTTGGACTTACCTATGACAAGAGTACGTATCGAGTGCATGGCAAACACAATCATGTGCTTACCACGTTTATCCATGACTCTTGTGTGGTCACGGAGTTCATCGGGCTACTTACAGTAGAGAAATGTGATGCTGCATCATTGCTTGCACTCTTGCTGACCCACCTTGACACCCTTCGTACCGATTTGAGTAGGGTGGCCGGGATTAGCACGGATGGCGACGGGGTGATGATGGGTATTACCAACGGGCTGGTGGCTCGGTTGCGTCTACAAATCCCGCACTCTCCTCCTAACATTGCATTGCAAACTTGTGAGTTTGTTCTTGGCTGTTATGTTAGATGTGTTTGACATTCCCGTACGTTCAACAATTTCTTACTTTCAACCCGTCTCAATATGGCAAAGAGAGGCTTTGGCAGCCAGAGACGCCGCCACTTCAGTCTTGGAGCTGGGCCTCGTCGACAGCTTGTTGGTTGATGGGGATTGGGTGTTGGCCCCGCCCTTGCTTGGGCGACGCTGACTCCACGGTCGTGTGCGCGGGAGGTGCGGCCGCCTGTTTGGCAGAGGTCGACGCCAGTCTGGGCGTGCAGGTCGACGATGTGGTCGACCTGCGGGTAACCAGTGCGATGCCGCCGTCGACGAGGGCCAGCGACCTACTTCTACGGGGGAGGTCGATGAAGGTGGTCGTCGACCTGCGTGGGTTTGTCGAGGGGCAGTCGAAGATGGGAGTTCGACAGTAGCAACTGACCGAGCTGGACGACGGAGGGGTCCGTCGACCAGGGTGGTCTTCGATAGAAGTGGTGGTCGACGAGGGAGGTCGTCGACCAGGGCGCCGTAGACTTTACCCGGCCGACCAAGTAACCTGCTCAACGAGGTTCTGCAGGGGCGCGCGAACGTCGTCGAGGCCACTGAGGCGAAGGCGACCTCGGGCTGATATCCCGAGCCCGACGTGGCTATTCAGGCGCAATCATCGGCACGTGGCCGACTTGGCACCTGCGCGACGGTGCACAACGTGCTCGACCGTCGCCACGCACCTACGAAGTGGGTGCGCACATGCGTTACTGTCACCTGCGACTGCAACGCTGGCAGACCGCTCTGCTGCAGCGTTGGCAAGCCGCATTGGTGCAGCGTTGGCAAGCCGCCGACTTGCTCTGTTGGCAGGTTGCTCTTCTGCAACGCTGGCGCGGTGCCTCTACGCAACACTTGAAGGCTGTCGACCTTTCTGCGCTGGCGGTCGGCCTGCCTGTCTGCTAGGTTGCTAGGCTCTGATATAGTCATTGTAGTCTTTGCTTTTTCAATCATTATGTAATCCCAACTTTGCTAGTGAAACTCTAGCCAATTATCGTTGTGAATGCGTAAGTAGAGAGAACACAAGCAGAGCAGTTACGATCACTCATACAACCCGTGCCTATCCCTTAGTCTAGCTCCCACCGTTGTAGAGTGAATCTCCTCATTGTTGAAAGAACTCGTCGAGTATCTTGGAAGGTCCATTATGTGTCACAACATCTTCAAGGAGTTGCTTGAGGTTTTCTACCAAACTAACTCCAATCTGCAGGGTATCCATAGTTCGATGGTTGAATCCTTTTATACAATTGGTGCCTGTCATGCCCGCCGTCATCGTGCTCCTGATAGAGTACGACAAAGACATGTATCACATTGGAACTTCTTTGAAGTCTATTGTGTATGTGCAATACATGGCCTACGTGCTCAGCCTCCTCAACACATGAACCTGGAGTTCAAGAAACGTGAGGCGATTTGCCACTGCAAACATTTGAGCGCGTATACACTGTTGTATCATCATGGTTTTGACTGTTACCATGTTACATGACAGGTTGACATGACTTCAGTCCAGGCATTGTTGTGTCGCACTATCATCAACATTCGTGGCCGATAATTCGAGTGCGGCAAAGACTTTGGTGGCGCCCAACATCAACTTCTCCTAGCCTTCCTCGCCATACTTAACAAAGGTCGTCGTGTCATGGTGGAGGGCGCGGAAGGCGAGGGGTTGACACGACATCACAACTATGAGCTACAAGAGGAGGCGTTTTCCGGCTACAGAAAGTCCCCATGCGATTTTTTTGTTGTGTCTCAACGTCTGCCATATACACGCCAAGGCAATTATCTGCAATATCAAGTCGAGGCTCGAAGAGCTTGACAACCTAAACGGTGTCAGGCTCTTAATGCCAGACACCTACCCACCTAGCCGGGATGCATAAGAGTAATAGTGCGTTTTCCATGCCCGCGAGCGAATGGAGATTCTACCAGGTAAGCTAAGTTGTAACGCCTGAACCATTTTGTCCTGTTTGTGTAAGGGCCTTGTCTCCTTTCTTTGCCTAACCAGAATGCATCTTTGCACTGTATGGTAGGTGTGAACAAAAGAGCTGCCAAGAAGAAACTGAGCACATTTGTCCCCGTCCTGCAAGGTTGTCCCCCAGGCATGCGATTTCAACGTGATATGGCGGCCATGTTGCGAACGAAGGACTGGGAGCGGAGCTACCCCAACCTCGTCCGCCTCTGGACAGCGGTGGCTTGTCCTGCAGCACAGCATCGTCGATAGTGAGCGTGGCTTCAGCTGCCATAACGTGAGAAATCTTAGCAAATGGCTAGTCTTTGCAATGCCAGGCTCAGTTACTTGATGTGCCTGAGTCTGGTTGATTGTGTCATTGAATGAGGTAAAGTGTTAGATTTGTCGCACAACAGCATCAAGGGGATGCCTATCACGAGAATGGAGCATCAAAGGCATAGACCAATGAGAGCAAAAAGGAAGGAGATAAGGTTAGAGGACGCTAGCGAGGCAGATTTGGAACACGGCAGCAGCAGCATCAGTGGGTTTAGCATCTCTGATGATGAGGACTAGGTAGTATACTAATACTGGACAATGGTGCTACACTAAATCCTTAGGTGCATGCATGTGTGTGTGCGTGCGATTTTTGTGTTGTGTAGTTACTCGACGAGTAAATAGGCAGGCCTAGACGTAGTAAACAAAACAGGGCCTTTAATTTTTGTTGCCATGAGAGTCCAGGAAGAAGTTGCCCTTAAAGCGACGGTGCACATTTGCCACCCAAAACCCAGAACCCTGGCGAACTGTTACTGCGGATGGAAAGTGTCCGCACGAAATCCTGGTTTTCGCCAGCCAGCACTTTCGCGCTGGCAAGCCTGGTTAAAAAAAAAACTTCTGAACCCAACACTGCCAAAAGTTGCCCGTCGCTTTAAACTATATGATGGCCTAGAAAATGCCCTGAAAAATCAAGGCATTTCCTACATTCCGCTTATTGCGGGTAGTTCGAACAGGATGGGAACGACGAGGCAAACCACGAAATATCTGACGAGGCAAAACACGAATTATCTGACGAAGCAAAACACGAAATATCTTACGAGGGAAAACACGCCATTTCAACGGCGTGTCCGTCAGCCTGTAGCACCCCAAACTCGTCCGGGGTAGCAACTTCGTGCTTTCAACTATGGGAGTAGCTTCCAGAGGGCGCCCCACGTGCTGGCGAACATTTTGGTTCTTGTTTTCGTGCCTCATGCGTTACAGCACTTCGCTCACGCCTGAAACAGGCAAATGGTCGACCATTGGCCTTGGTCATTACAATGTTCCACGCCCAAAGCTAGTAGCATGTTTCTATCACAGCCCATTCCACCACTTCACTCACCTACAGAAGGACAAGTCAAAGGGCTCACAGATTTGCTTACTTACAGGACACTCGCGACACAGAGGATGCAAGCGAAGTCCTTTTCATACCAAAAACTCGCTTCACAATGGGGTCGAACGTTGAGAACATGAGAACACAACCACATCGGAAGTGCATCTTTGATTATACACCCTAATACAGTATTTCTTCCCTGGTTTAGGGGCAGCTCAACCTCCCAAGTTCTGGCCCCAAACAAATCGACAGCCAGCTCGTTACTGAAGCTGACTATGCATGCGTTGACCTGCATTGAGTAATCAGCTACGAATTTGGGGGGAGCTCTCCTCTTTGACTTTTCCGCGGCGCGTCAGGTCTGAGAGCTCAGAGCAGGGTGGCGCGACTCGCAGTATGGGCTAGGGTTATTCACATGTCTAGTAGGAGACGAGACTTCGTCCGACCAGCGCGGCACCAGCCACTACTACTGGTCGTAAGCCACATGCTACATCTGTGGCTGACAGCCGGACTGAAGCCTTTCCGCTTCTACTCTGCGTTCAGCCTGCCTCGACCGTGGAAGTAGTGGTAGAAGTACCAGAATTTTCTCTCCGATGACCCATAGCATGATTGCACTGTGCGGTTGTGGAGCTTCTGTGACGCTCGCAGAAGTTCTGGCATTGAACGCAAACCCCTCTCCCAGCGGGCTGCTACCATGGATTTTGCGTGCCGTGGCGTCTCCCCGCGTCATCTCGTGCCGCTCCTGCTCCTCTCCCTCAGCGTCTTGCGAATCCACGCGCGCCACGGCCCCGAGATAGCCGTTGCGGACGTTCAACATTCCCGGAGCCGTGCCGGGAATGCCGCAAATTCTCATCAGCAGTTCGACTCGCAGTCTCCCGAGGTACAACTTGTAGGGCCCAGCCGATGCTAGCATCTGGGAGACAGCACGACGCGGCGCGAGTAGTAAGATGTCCATTTGTGAGTCACATGGTGGCTCACATTCTGGGACGCTGCGGCATGTGGCGCTACTAGATGATGTTCTTGAACAAGCGGCGGCGCGAGGAACCCTAGTACTAGGACTACGCACAGCGCTGTGAGAACAAACTGTTATTCGTACTACTTGCTTACAATTTTGTTTGCAGTACCACTCTGACTTGCAACAACTCTGACGCATCCTCCCGTTTTCTGTGCGTATACCACCTTTCTCTCCCTCTCCCTACCCCCCTTCCCTTCTCTAACCCCCTCTCCCCTCGCTCTCGCGGCGAGTCATCGCAGGTCGGAACATCCGAGGGGCGCCAGCATGATCCATACGCCAGCAGCGGCAACGGAGGTGGGGCGGGCAGCACCACTGTCACGGGGAGCGACGGCGCGGAGTCGATTGCGGAGTGGAAGCGGCGATCAGCGGAAGCGGGCGCGCACTTCTTCCCCCTGCAGCGCGCGGAAGACGCCCCCAGCAGGGAGGAGATACACCGGCGCATTCTCGGGTCCAGAGTGAGCGGGGGAGGGCCCGCAAGCAGGGCGTTGCTGCTTGGCCTTTCAATCACGAAATGCTTGAGACGTCTCAAGACATGATAGTACGACTAGTAGTAGTTAGGAAGACAGTGTAGCAGTATCATGTCACAAGATTGCTCGCTCATGACGCGTCACGTAACTCGGAGTTTGAGACGTCTCAAAGCGGCTGGGGCCGGAGCGCGCGTTGCTGCTCGTAATACGTCAGTCACGACGACAGGCGTCCGTCCCTTTACATCGCGGGTCGTATGAGGAGACACAGTATAGTAGCACTGAGTAGTAGACAGCTATGATTAGCCTCTGCCACTTAGCAGCCGCATTGTGTGTCTTTGCGGTTGAGATTGCACCCACGTGAGTCTCCTCATCGCTTGCTTCTTCCTTCCCTCTCACAATCCCGTGGCATGCGCAGGGCGTGGGGGGCGGCTTGAGGGGCAAAGGAGAGGCAGGCGGGGCATCGGATGTGAGTCAGCTTTCTTATACCTTGTTGTATCTTGCCGCGCCGTAGCGAACCCCCCACCTGCCTGTGCGGCTAATCTGCCTCGTTGCTTGCGTGCAGACAACGGGGAGTTTTCTTTTGCCGTTGTTGCCACCTCGGAAATCCGTCGCTCACATGGGCTGTCTGTCCCACCTACCTGCTTGCTTCATTCTTGCGTGCATCACGGCTTGCGTGCATCACTGCTTGCGTGCAGTTGACGGGGTATTCCCTGCCAATGAAGGAGTACGACAGCACGCTGGTCTCAACGGCCAACGGCACAATGGGCAACACCATGGTCAACTACAGCACCTTTGCCGGCGGCAACGACAAGATCCGCCTCCCGTATGCGCCATTGTCGTGCAGTGCAGTTATGGGTGAAATGCCTCTTGCTCGCTGCATCCCCCTCGCTGCGTGCCACTCACAAACTCTCAAAACACACTCTCTCACAACGCCCGCAGCAACTCTCTCACACCCCTCTCGGTCAACCAGCGTCCCACAATATGCGCACGGTCCCATGCTCTCCCACCTCTCACCGACCCCCACTTCCACCTCCCTCCTTCCGTGACCTCCCCATTCTCCCCCTTCTCCCCCCGTCCCCTTCCCCCCCTCCCCATCGGGCACATCTCCCCCCACCAGCGTGTATCCGTACTACGTGGCGCTCAAGCTGGGGTCGAGGAAGCAGGATTTCAGCATGGCGCTCAACCTGTTCCTGCCCTTCACCTTCGTGCCCTGCGACTGTCTCCACTGCGGCTCCATGCGCAAGGGGGTGCGTGGGGTTCCGCCCTCCGCTCACTCCTCCCGCGCGGGGGAGTGAGGAGTTCGAATGAGAGTGAATGAGTGAGAATTTGAGAGTGTGAGAGAGTGAGAGTGTGAGGACTTAAGAGGGTGACTGAGTGGAAGTTCACGGTCCCTTGTCCATGAGTGTCATTCCGTGGAGTTTCCTCTTGTCTTTTTGTTCGCTTGTTTATTTCTTTCTCTGCGGTGCGGTGCGGGTTGCGATCGAGTCTGAGCTATGACTCCGTTCCTCGTCCTCACCCCTTTTGCTTCCTCCTCTCCCTTCTCATTTATTTTCCTCTGTCCTCACGTCACCCCCTTTTCTGGCTGATAGATTCCTTATGACCTGCGGAAGATGAATGTTTCCGCCTTTAGCTCTCTCTCCCATTGCCCTGTCACAACACACATGTGAATCCACTCATTCTGCATTTCTGTTTCCGCTACAACAGCACATAAATCTAGCCTCACTTTCCCTCCCCTCCCGTCCCGTCCCCACCCATCACCCCATCCCCTTCCCCACCCCCGCCACAACGCCTTCTGCCGCTCTCCCTCCCCCTGCACACTGACTACAGCAAGCCACCCCTTTCGAGCCTCACTTTTTCCTCCTTCCTATACCTTTTCGTATCCCTTTCCCTCTCCCTCTCCCTCTCCTTCGCCCTCTCCCTCTCCCTATCCCCCTCCCGCTCCCTCACCCACTTCCTCTCCCTCTTTCTCTCCCTCCACTCTCCATCTCTCTCTCCCTCTCCCTCGCCGCGCAGACCACCTACAGCAAGCCCTTCAGCACGCTCTCCTCCACAACCCTCAAGTACATCTCCTGCGTCGACCGGCGCTGCCAGAGCGGCGCTCAATCCGGCTTCTACGGCTGCAGCACGGAAGGGCTCCCCAACTACATCAACCTCACGGGCCTGTTGCCTGGGGACGACGCGCTCTGCGTGTACGATGCGTATGCAGGAGGCTACGACTACTATGAAGCGGACTATGAAGCTAACAATGGAACAGGATCGTTCCTTGAGTCAGTGGGGCATGTGGTGGAGGACACTGTATACCTCACTGCACCTGATGGTACCGAAGTCAACCGCTCCATCATTCTTGGGTGAGTCTCTCCTTGTCATTCCCCGTCCTCTCTCCCGTGCTTCCTCCCTCAACATCGCTATCCAACTACACGACATCTCGAATGCTCGCCCCTTCCTTCATGCTCTCCCTCATTCTCGTCCTCTCTGCCGCCCCCCATTCCCTGCCCAGCTGTGGAGTGAACCAGATGGGCCACTGGGGCATGCAGGGGTGGCAGTACGGGTCGTGGGCAGCAGGAGGCGTGCTGGGGCTGGGGTGGGACAGCCCCTTCCTGCAGCAGCTCACCTCTGCCTATACCCCAATGTCCTTCGCGGTGTGTCTGGAGGAGCCGACGCCCACGAACAAGACGGGGTGGGATGGCAAGGTGCCGCTGCAGACAGGCAGCAGCCATCTCGTCATCGGTGCTTTCGGCCTCACTAAAGGCGCCGCCAACTACACCTACATGTAATCCCCCTTGTGCACATATAATCCCCCTTGTGCACATGTAATCCCCCTCGTGCACGTGTATCCGCCCTGCACATATAGGCCATCCATCCATCCATCCATCCATCCATCCATCCATCCATCCATCCATCCATCCATCCATCCATCCATCCATCCATCCATCCATCCATCCATCCATCCATCCATCCATCCATCCATCCATCCATCCATCCATCCACCCATCCACCCATCCACCCATCCACCCATCCACCCATCCACCCATCCACCCATCCACCCATCCACCCGCCCGCCCGCCCGCCCGCCCGCCCGCCCGCCCGCCCGCCCGCCCGTCCGCCCGTCCGCCCGTCCGCCCGTCCGCCTGTCCGCCCGTCCATCCGTCCATCCGTCCATCCGTCCATCCGTCCATCCGTCCATCTATCCATCCACCCACCCACCTCATGCGTGTTACCCGTGTGCAATCCCACCACCCAGGGATTTTTTGGTCGGCATGCAGTTCAGCCACATCACACTCACCACTGCCACGCGATCCCTCAACATCTCAGACGACCCATCCGACGTGCCGGCGGGTTTCCCTGAGAACGCCACTCCGGGCTTCCGCTTCATGCCCGAGTCCTTCGTGCATCTCCTGCGCTTCCCTCTCTTCATGAGCCTTTGCGACGGGGTACGTTCTCCTCGCCTAACCTCGCCCTGTGCCTGCTTGCTTGCCTGGCTGGGTGTCTGTCTGAGAGCCCGACTGACTCCATGTCATGAAAGCCAGGCCAAGCGGAACCAGTGAGTCAAGCTGCCATGATTGTCGCTGCATTTATTTATGTGCTATGTTGTGAGCTGTCTCGTTCTGCCAGGCAACAAAGAAGCAAAGGAGGTCTGCAACAGGACTTGGTCGTTACTGCGCCACAGATGTCTTGAAGCACAGATAACTCACAATATCTTTCATTGCCCTGCATCCGGTGCTTGTGAAAGTGAAATCGCTCCTGTCTCTTTATGTATGTACACTTGCTTGGAAGTTCCTGGCGTCAGGCTTGCGTGTCACACTTAGTAGACGGTAGTGCAACAGGGCCTGCTGCAAATGCTCGTTCTGAGTCGACTCAAAGCATGGAAATGCTCGTTCTCTCCACTCCATGTTGAAGCGCCCCCTCAATCTCTTCATGTGCCGCTTCCTTTTGTGTGCATCCTCTTCATGCCGTACCCGCTTACGCATACACACATACGCATGTGCATGTGAACGTTCGCAGATCCGAGACCTGACTGGGCATGACCTTTGTAAACAGACGAAGACTGTGAATTACTTAGGGATTCCATGCTTCAAGTGAGTCTTTTTTTTTATCTTGGTTCCCCCAACCCCAAGTGTCACCTCCATACGTGCGCAACGTCGCTGGTCCCTCCCTGCTCCCGCTCAAATGACCCTTGATTGTCCTTCACACGAATGGAACCTTGAGGACATGCTGCAACTGACTGACTGCAAGGTCAGCCGCACTGATTCTACCTCTCTGGGAGCCTCACATCGAGTATTTTCTTCACTGTGTTTGGTACCTTTTCATCAAAGCTTGGTCACCCGCTATAAAACTGACATTGATCCTCGGATTTGAAAAAGGTGACTCCACAATTTTTGCATACGTAAGTGCCGAGGTACATCACCTGCTGCAACCCAACCTTAAGCACGTCAGCTGGGGTTAGCCAACACGGCAGGTTGCCTTTCCAGAAAGGAAAGAAGGCGACATGATCCGTTCGGTTCCGGCATGCCTTTTGGTCTGCGAACCATTACGCCACCTGGGAGCCGGCCTGTGAGACGGAACGGAGCGGAGGTGTTGGGCGTGGCGTGGGCATGGAACAAATTGGTACCCAAGTCGTGTGGGGCCTGCTCTATCTGCTCTCGTTGTTGTAACAGTGACCCCCTGTGCGTCCCTGTGCACCACAACTCAACTCTATCATCTCTTGTCATCTCTGGTCAGCAGCGCATGCTGGAGCTTGCATCGCATCCATCCACACGGGTTCAGTGCTCTGCTCAGGTGCTCTTACACATGGGCTGGGATGTTGTCAATGAAGCGAAATCATGGAATCATGGACTGCTTTACTACCCTCTTACAACAACAACCATGCTCTTTTTGCAGCAACAAGAACAAGGCGGTGGATCCGTTCACGGCCTTCCCCACCATCGACATTGCTTTCCCCTTTATTCAGAACACCAGTCGCACCGCCCACTACTATCTCAAGCCTCACGAGTACCTCGCTCAGGTGAACACGGCCATTTCTCCTTGCAGTGCCTGCAAAACCCCGTCTCCCCTCTCCCCTCTCCCCCTCCTCTCTCCTTTCCTCTCTCCTCCTCTTCTCTCCCTCTCTCCTGGTTTCACCCCTCTCCTCTCTCCCCTTCTCATTCCCCCCCCACTCCCATCTCCTCTCCCTTCTTCGATTCCCCCTCACCTCAACTCGCTTCCACGTGGTGGGGTCAATCCCATTCCCTTGCTCTCCGTGCTCCACTCGTCCATGTCATCTCAGCCCTCCTTAACCCCAGTCGCGCTGTCAGAGAGCTGGATGAGCCCCCTGAGTTTCTGGCTTGCTCACTCAATGACTTGCTCACTCAATGACTTGCTCACCTGAGCTTCTGCCGTGCTGTGCTGTGCTGCCCATCCTCTGCCATTGTGCCATGCCAACCACCATTCACTCCTCACAACACGCCTACCAGCTGATGCAAGCTTGTTTAGATAAACAAGCATGGATCGTTGCGCTTACATTACCTTTCAAGGATTCTTGGATTCTCAGAAGTAATCCTGCAACGGGGTTATTGGATCAAGCACTCGTCGGCTCCGCTGCATGTGACTAACTTCAACCTGTATCCTACAAGCATGGCCAGATTAGTCATGGAATCATCGCTGCCCCTATGCCTCTCTGCCTCGCGATGGCTCATGGTTACACCATTGCCCCTTTGCGCCTGCTCTTCCCGCTTCCCTGCTGCCAACACCACTCCCTTTTCTCACTGCCCTCCACTTCTGTCGGTGCATGTGGTGCCGGGGCCGCTGAGCAGAGCCGGGGCTGCTCGGCAGGTACCTCCTCCAAGACTACACCAATGAGTATGCAGGATGGATGTATTCCCCTCACTGTAAGCTGCTGCTCACCCTGCCCACATCGCCTGCCTGCCCTTCACCCTCTAATGATCAACACAGCTTGCTGCGGGCATTTTCTGTCCTCCACCTGTAACTGCTGCCGCTGTGGTCATTCAAGCAGGCAAATCTTTTAACTTGCTGCAAAAAATATTGCATTTTCACCACAATAACACCAAGTTCTTCTGTCCGGTCTGCCAGATCACACCCAAGACCTCTGGAAGACATTCTTTCCCTTCCAGACTCTGCCACCGCTGCCCTTGTCATTTCTGCCCACTTTTGATCCTCTTCTGTCGTTTGCGCCTTGCTCTACTTCCTCCTTTCTGACACGAACCCCCTTTCTTTCCCTCCCCTCCCCTCCCTCCATCCCTTTTCCTCTCCTCTCCACCCCTCTCCTCCCCTCCTTTCCTCTCCTCTCCACTCCTCTCCTCTCCTCTGCTCCTCTCCTCTCCTCTCCACTCCTCTCCTCTCCTCTCCTCCTCTCTCTCCTCTCCACTCCTCTCCTCTCCTCTCCTCCTCTCCTCCTCTCCTCTCCTCTCCTCCTCTCCTCTCCTCTCCTCCTCTCCTCTCATCCCAACAGGTGGAGCTGAGCCTCTGCAGCTGCCACCCCCCCCTCCTCCACCACCCGCGCCTGTTTCCAATGGGGCCACCCACTCCCTCTCCCTGCTGCCCGCAGCACTCTCAGCTGTCGTTGTCCTTGCCACCTCCGCCGCCCTACTGTAGAGCCCGACTTCTTCCCTGGAGCATTTTATCTCAGGAGAATGCACTGTCGCATGCTAGCCTCCTTGTGGGAGCTTACCAGACTTGTGGCCTGCTGTGAGTACTATTCCACCAGTGAAGAGATTGGTTGGATCAGTATTTACCGGTAGCTGCCTGGAATTACCTTCGGAAGGTCGAATGCTTTTGGACAATTCTGTGTGTCAGAAAACGAGCTTAGCCTAGGAACCATATTAGGCTTAGGATAGGAGGAACTAGATCTAGAGTTACGAGAGTCATGGCGAGATAAATGAGAGGGAAGAGGGCTTCACTAATGGCGAGTGATTTATAGGAAACAAGAGAACAAGAAGGTTCACACCAATGTAACTAGTTTGAGAGCAGCGGTGCCATGGAGGGGTGTGCTTGTGGGTGTCTTCATCATGAAAGCATGCATCAGGAGAAAGAGAGACTCTTGAAAAAGGATCCCACATTCCACAAACAGAAGGTCAGAAACAAAAGGACGGCACAAAGAGCTGTCATTTCTCATGCCACGTCGTGGCACGTCATTTCATTTTCATTTTCATGTCATGTCATGACAGCTGCTCGTTCAACTATTTCCTCCTCTCATTCACCTACCACCACCTAAACTACGTGCTCTGCTCTACCTTCTGCACTCCTGCATCTCAAAGGCAGCAGCAGCAGAAAATCTACCCATGAAATTAATTAGCAGTGGGGGCTGGCTTCTCAGACAAGCAGCAGCTGCAGTAGCAGCAGCAGCAGGAGAGACCCTGTCGTTGTCACCAGGTGCCAAGACAGAGTTGGCAGAGGAGCCAGACGAGCAGCAGGCTTGGGCGCAGCAGGAGCAGGAGGTGGCGAGGGCGGCGGCGGAACAAACGAGAGGTTCTTGGAACCTGCAGCAAGGGAGGCACGAGTGATTCACCGGAGAGAGAACATTGAGATGGTTATAGGAGATGCGTGATGGGTTGAGAGCAGGGGAAGGGAAAGGGAGAGGGAGTGGATGGCGGAGAGGGGCAGACGAGTTGATTGATGGTAGGGAGGGATGGGCAGATGAGTGGATGGTAGGGAGGGACAGACTGTGCCGAGCATGACTGGTGCATGCGGCAGGGAATGGGCGGCTCACATTGTGGGGTGTCGATCCAAGCAAACGTCTTGTTGGGGTAGTTGATGTAAATCTGCTTGTCATACAGTGCCGGTGCTGATTGCGTTGCATTGCATCGCGTGATATGACATGGGCACAGCACAGGCGAGGGCACGAGCACAGGGAAGGGCATGGGCAATGGCAACGGCAAGGGTGAGGGAAAAGGTAACGGCAAGGGAAAGGGTGAAGGGAAGGGGTAAATGGCAAGGGCACGGGCATATGCACACACGAGTGCGTGAAGGGGGGTAGAACGGGAGGGAGAGAGAGCACGAAGGGGTCCCCAGCAAACATTGTGCTCAGGTGAGATCAAGGAGCAACAGGAGGAGATAGCAAGATTCTTGACACACCCATACACCACGGACTGCACAAGCACAGGTGGGCTCAAGGGGCAGGGGAATGGACCGGGAGGCCACCTGTCCAGATGTGAGCCGAGATTTAAGTTGACTAGAAAAGGGGCAGGAGGGTGGAGGGTGGAGGGTGGAGGGTGGAGGGTGGAGGGTGGAGGTTGGAGGGTGGAGGTTGGAGGTTGGAGGTTGGAGGGTCACCAGCCCAGATGTCAATATTTTCCCCGACATGACACAGGAAGCAGACTTGTGAGTCGGCTCAGAAGTCGACTAGGAAAGGGGCAGGAGGGTGGAAGGCGTGGAAGGTTACCAGCCCAGATGTCAATATCTTCCCCGACATGACACAGGAAGCAGTACTCCTTGTTGCCCACCTGGCATGTGGGGAAAGGGGGAAAGGCAATGCAGACCAGGGGTGAGAAATGAGTTCCTGAGCAGCAGCAGCAGCAGGAGCAGCAGCAGCAGGGAGCTCATATGCAGTGCAGGAAAACATTCTCCTGTACAGAGATGATTCGTGCCCTGTCATGCCATCCTCTCAAGAGGCCAACTACAAAGGTCGCTTCACAGGGCGAGACCCTGACACGGCGAGACCCTGACAGGGCGAGACCCTGACAGGGCGAGATTCTGACAGGGCGAGACTCTGACAGGGCGAGACTCTGACAGGGCGAGACTCTGACAGGGCGAGACGAGAACCGGAGCAAACCCACAGGGAGCTAGCGCACAATGCGGCAGCAGGCCACACCCCAGAACCAAACTACACATGGAGGAACCTTTCACGCAAAAGTCAGGCGCACACCCTGTGACTGCTGTTGCACGTCAACACATACTTGGGCAACGTAGCCGGAAGGAGGCACGACAAACTCAGAGCCCTCGACAAAACCAATGCGAATGCTGGGGAAGGTCGTGAATGGATCCTTGTCACTCCTGCGACAATGGGCGCAGCACAGGCACACGTGAGTGGTATTTCTGGTGGAGATGCGAGGAGCCGGGAGTGCGAGACATATAGCAGGGCAGATGTGCGCGGCATGAAGCCGTTGCCTTGTAATGGATGGCATGGGATTTAACCAGGGCTATGCGGAGCGATGCAGAGGCGAGGTTCCTTTACCGGAAGCAGGCAAGGGTGGTGTTGTCCGCGTTCATTTGATCAAAGGCCGTGGCAAATCCAAGCTGCAGTGGCACCATGCACCACGTGCCATGCACCACGCACCATGCACCACGCACCATGCACCTCGTGCCATGCACCACGTGCCATGCACCACGCACCATGCACCACGTGCCATGCACCATGCACCACGTGCCATGCACCATGCGTCATGCACCCAACATGAACAAGAGGGAAATGGAGAACAATTAAGCAAGGAACACAGCATTCAGACTACGCATATCCTACGGTGGTGTGAACCCCCTGCGGCATAGGCCGCAGCCGCAGCAGCTGCACCAGGAGCAACAGCAGCAGCAGCAGCAGCAGCAGCAGCCACAAGGCAGGGTGTGCAGCACAGCACCTCGTCCGCGTCCGCCCACAAGGGTGCTTGCTCACCTCAGCAAGGATGGCTTGGACTTGAGACGTCTCAAAACTATGCTTGCTTACCTCGGCGAGAATGGCTTGGATGAGATTGAGCCTCAGAAAGTGCGTGAAGATGGTGGAGGAGAAGGCAATCACATTCACATCCTCGTTTGCCTTTGGGTGGTTCACTAGAACCTTGTTGCCCATGCTGTAACTCGTGTTGAGGAGGACTGGAATGTACAAGCCACTGCACGACAAGAGGGAGAGGCAGGGACAGGGAGGGGGTGAGGGAGAAGGGAGAGGAGAGGTGGAGGGAGGAAAGGTCTCGGGATCAGAAAACCCGCCGGTCCACACTCCACAATAGACCATCAACGGTCACAGGCCTACGATCCACAACGAACGGTCCACAACCAGCAATCCACATCTGCAAACAACAGCAATCCGCAACGCTTACTCAAACGAATGAATCTCTGTGCGGCTGGCATCGGCAGGGAAGTCCACAGGTCCCACCATGACGTGACTCCCCCCGTCAAACCTCTCCAAGGGAACCACCTCCAGCTTTAGCTTGTTCTGATTCCACCGAGTCACATTCTCCACCCATGGCCTCGGCTTCTCGAGACACATGGCAAACGACATGGATTCATTCGCCAGCTGCTTCAGAAGCGGGCTGAACGGGCCCAGACCCATTACACCGTTGGGAGCCCACGTGTCCTGCTGCCCCCACCACCCGGACTGAGCAGACCCGCATCCAAAGAAGATGGTGCGGTTGGAAAGCGGCGGGGGTGGCGGCACAGCAGCGGCGGCAGCGGGTGGAGGTGCCGCAGAGGAAGCAGGTGCAGGAGCAACCACACCGTATGCTACCGCAATTGCTATCGCTTCTTGCACTGCTTTTGCTTCTGCCTCTGCCTCTGCCGCTGCTTTCGCTGCTGCGTCTGCCGCCGCAGCGGCAGCTCCAGTAACCGTGTCTTCAGGAAAGAAGAGTGTATCAGCAATCACGTGACCAACGGAATCCAAAGGGCCGATGGAGGGGTCACTTGCATTGGCAAAGAGAATGGTAGTGTTGTCGTAATTAAACAGGTCATAGTTGTTGCTCCCCATTGGCGTCGTGTACACGCAGAGCGGGTCGTTTCCCGGAATCAAGGACGTGTTCACATACGGGTTCGCTTTGCCAGGGTCGTTGCACCCCACCAAGGGTGGATTAAATTCCGAAACCCCCACGGAGACGCAGCGGGGGTCGGAGCAGGAGAGGTATTGGACGGAGTAGGAAGAGAGGGAGTCGAAAGGGGTGTCTTTCGGCACCTGCCACACGGGGGGCCCAGGTGCGGGTGATAATGCGGGGGAGATGAGAGGAAGAGGTTGGGGTGGGAGTTGTGGTTGGGGTAGGAGGGGAGGGAACGGATAAGGAGAAAAGGGGAGAGTTTGGGAGGCTTGAGCCATGGTTGATTGTCTAGTGAAAGAACTCCCACATGTATTACAAAGGACCGTGTGAAAAAGAGCGAAAGGAGAATGAGGGATGGTCACGGGGAGAGTCAAATGGTCATGGGACGACGTGCGTGTGGCTGTCCCTCATCCCCCCCTCCCCCTGCTCCCCTCTCCCCACTGCACCCCCCCCCGCGCGTGCACACACACACACACACACACACACGCATACCTCCGGGCGGCCCTTGGCGCAGGAGATGCAGTCGCAGGGCACCCAGAGCGAGCTAAAGAACATGTCCACCTGCGCCAGGAAGCGCTGCTGCTTCGACCCCATCCTCAGCGGCACGTAGTACACATGCGCTCTGCCGCGAGGGGGAGGGGAGGGGTGGCGGGGGTACGGGGAGGGGACGTAGGGAGGGGGAAAGAGGGGTAGGGGGGGGGAAAGAGGGGTAGGGAGGGGGAAGAGGGGAAAAGGAACAGGGGAGGAGGGGAGGGGGAAGTGGGGGTGGAGGTAAAGAGAAGGGGGGGCCGAAGGGGGGGAAAGGGAGGGGAGTGGGAGGGTTGCGGGGCGACGGTGGAGAAAGGGGAAAGCGAGGGATGGAGAGAGAGCGGTCGCGAGGGAGGGAAGAAAGGGGAGGAAGATGGGGGGGCGGGGGGGAGAAGGGAGGAGGAGGGATCCTACCTGAACGGCCTTTTAGCGTATTTAAGAGTCTTGGATCGGGTATCGTAGATCGCGACATTGATGGGCGTGGTGAACGTCTCCATGGGGCCGTGCAGTGCCAGCGTCGCGTCGCGGTCGCCGTACGCGGGGAACGCCGCCACCTGCACACGCGCGGGGGAAGCGGGGGAGGCCGCCGGCGAGGGGCGGAAAGGGGACTCAGGGAAAGTAGCGCCGTCTCAAAAAAGTTGTCAGAAAAGTAGCCGAGATGGGTTTGGTAGGAGACGTGGGGTATGGCGGGGAAACGTGCGCGCGGAGAGGGACAAGCGGGGGGGAGAATGAGCAGTCAGGCGAGGAGCGTCGCAGCGATTGCTGCGTAGTGTGGAACGTTCTCGCATGACGATTTGCTGCTGTGGCGCTGCGGGGGCGGCTGCAGCATGAGGGAGCGCGCAAGGGAGAGGAAACGCGCAAATCGGCACTGCGTAGCACGACTTTTATGTCGCGGCTCGGCACGACACAGCGAGGCGCGACAGGATGGCGTAGAAGCATCGGCGCTCCGAGGCCTTTTTGAGTTTCTTAGAAAAAATCACCATGGCGCCGCGTGAGAGGTGGGGGTTCAGATGAAGTGCTTACGGAGCCCTGTACTGGCCGCTTCTTGTTGGACGAGAAACCCCCTCCGATGCCCTGCACACCCCGCCAAACAGACAAGCCCCAACGGTGGCGACGGAGAATCCGACGCGGTACGGAAAAGGAGATTAGAACGCGAAGAAAAGGGAAATTCAGAGCATGAAATGGGTGAGCAGCATGCGTCTTATTCAGATTTCTCAAAATTGACGCTAACATTCGACCGGGTTCTCATTCGCTCGATCGGACCTCACCCGTTCTTACCTTCAATGCAGTCGCAGATGCGACTTTACTACCTTATCCCCTCACTCGCTTCCCCTGCTCTTACGGCCTTCCCTCGCTTTCTACCACTGAGCATGGATTCGCAGTCGAGGACCGCCAGGGGGGTGGCTACGGAATAGGAATAGCGCGGACGCGAAACGTATTCCGCAGAAAAAGTTCGACATTGCGCAAGGCGGGGACTTTATGAGGACGATAAACGAGCAAGGGAACGACGTGCATGTGAGGGGGCAGATAGGGCGACGAGGAAACGACGAACCATTGCGCTGACGGCCGTGAGATGGCTGAGAAGGGTCAGGGAGACGACGAGGAGCACAGCCATGGCTGGACGCGACACGCGGAGTCTGAATGAATGGGATAAACTGCGTCTTTGAAGGACTCCGGAGCCTGGTTCAGTCGTCTTGCTTAGCGACGGTCTTGAGAGGCGGCATCTGGCTCCCGACTTTTGCGCGATCGACGGGTTGGGAGATTCCATGGCAGGTGAAGGTGAATGCGAAGAATGCAAGCTCTGGCAAGCTAGCAACAACGTGGCTTATGGAATGGGGTGGGGGGGGGTGGGTGGGTGTAAGTGTGTGCACCAACACGATAATCGGCTCGTCTGGCGCTCACTCAGCTCCCAATGGAATGGTCAACTCGTTCAGCCGAGGTTCAGTGAACACAAAAGCATGATTATTGATAATAATCGTGGATGGTAAGCCACTGCTGTACACGATTATCATCCTAGTGAGTGGCATCTGGGTGTGCTGATGGAATGGGAAAAGGGGAAGTGAGTGGTTGGCTTGTTCGGATGGAGATTTTCGGAATGTCCCTTCCACAGGATGTGGGCATCGTTGAGCCTCTCATTCCAATAAATGTTTCTTCACTTGAAAAGCAGCACCCAGCTGAGTGCTTCCGACACTGTTTCAGCTCTATCTCGAGGTTCAGTACAGTACACTGAGAGCTGGTGCTCAAGATTTTTCTGGCAAATTTTCCGCAAGGTGCCATGGATGGGGCACAGGCTGGCATTCGGTTGGTAGAGAAAAACATTTTGATGGTTGAGGAACGCAGCGCGGTGAGTTGATGGCACTGATGTCAGGCAGCAGCTGTGTCTCCTCTCCTAGGTCGGTTCGATTCGGTTGAAACGTTGTGGCGGGAGACACAACACCACACACCAGCAAGCTGTTTGCACTTCCGCGGAGGAGGAACCAGCAAAGGCGCCACGTCGCCAAATCGCGGTTCGCACTGACACACACAACGTACAGTAATCAGGAGTTTCAGCATACACTGCAACCCGACAAGATACTGGAGCAGCCACCACCGTGATGCTCGAATTGCTGCTGATAAAACTGAATGTTGCTTTGTACAGCACTTGTTTATCAACCTCTTACCTGGGTGCGTTTGGGTAGCGGGATCAACTACAGTCGTGCCTACTACACCTAGTCCGCGGTATTTTAACCGCCGCTATCGTAACCGCGCGAGGGTACTTCTCCTTGGTCAAACTTGTTTAAACGAGTAGTTTGAAAATTAATGAGGGTAGAATCTAGCATCCCCGTCGCGAGATCACGGCAGTTAAAACTCTGCCAATACCGATATGCCCCCTATCTCGGACCACTAAGTGTGCGTTTCTTCAGACGGAAAGGCATCCCGCTGTAAAATAATAACCTCGAAGTCTCTGGGTGCCCATCTCATTACCCAAAAACGAATAAAGGGTGTTTGAAACAAAACAGTTCACGTGGTTAAAATACCGCGGACTAGGTGTATATCCGAAACGACTTCAACACCTGACACATAGGGTACAATCCCACGTGGTGCTGTAAGCCCGTCAGTAGTTCCAGCCAGTAACAATACCGCTGGAATTGCTGTCGCGCATTTTTAACCCCTGAATTACCCGAGGTCATTCCGTCGTGTGCCTCTTCCAGTAGTGGTTCATATGACCCAAATGTAGTATGTTACGAATAGTAAATGGTGAAAAGTACTGTGCACTCTTGACAGTAGCAAACGAGTCACACAGTAAGGAGTACGAAGACAGAGGCGGAATGACGCGAAGAGTCGCGTACGATTACGAATGACCTGGACCGTCACGGCAGACAGCCTCGGGTAGCTGCAGTGGCGAGGTTCCTGACAGGTACAGTCTGCAACCGTCTGGAGTCGCACGGTTGGATTGCGCTGCAAGAAGGGAAGGAATGTACCCCTTAGAGTACATGGTTAGCTAGGTCGTTTCGTATTCCCCTGTACTGTTATTTATACTAATGTATTTGCACGCATTTATTATCTCAGTCATTTTAAATCCACTCTGATCTGAGGTCAATATCTTCCGCTGCAAAACTCAAATATCTTCGAACCTTCCTGAAGTGATCCTAGGCACGATCAACCTTTTGATCAACCTTTTGGTATGAGAGCGACTCAGGAAACCTTCGCATTGCCACCTCCGAAAACTTCCAAGACTCCCCGTCCCAGCGATGAAGCAATTCTCTCCGCTCAATCAAGGTTTTTGAGTGTATAACAAATAAAGGCAAGTGCTTGTTTTGACGGCAGAGACTTCTATACCTGGAGCTTCGAGCTGGAGCTGCTGCTGCAAAACGCGCAGATTTTTCACTATTTCGACAGCAGCTACGCGGGACCCAAGGCGCAATATTACAGCGAATCACTAATGGCGTACGGCGTGCTTCTCCGTAACATGTTGCCGGCGGAGCAGCTAGGAATTCGTTCCTACAAGACAACGCCTGCCCCAGCACTTGAAGAATGGCGACACCTCAATGGTGTGTACCAACCGAAGGATTCGGTTTCATCAAGTCGCCTGCTCCAGCAGCTACCGGAGACAAAGATGGCACCATGGGAGAAGGCCAATAGCTACATCAATCGTTGCCGGAGCTTACAAGATCAAATCGCGAAACTTGGGAGCTCGATTTCGGAGGAAATGTTTGTGAATATCGTGCACGCCAGACTCGGCCCATAATGGCGACCCAGCAAGGCGCTACTCTGGCAACAAGGGGCTGTCTCGGAAGCCGCCCTATGCGCCGCCCTTCTCATCAAACAAAGAGACATGGATCAGCAGCGACCAGCGCCGTGACGAGATCGGGAACGTCTCGCTTTTTACGCCGACAACACGGAAGAGCGACGACTGCGGCGCCTACTGCAAAGTTTGTAGAAACTTCGGGCACTCGGCGGAGCGATGCAAATTCCGCTCTCGCCCTCGCCAGACCAATCCGAGCACCTGGTCCGGCCGACAAGACGCACGGCACGACACGCGTCAAGCCCAGGGCTATCAGCCCTTGTCGCGCAACCTGAACCCAACGGTTCAGCACCAGCACCAGCAGTCATCGCAACTTGCTCCCACCCGCAACATCATTATAAACATGACGATGACACAAACGAGCCGATCTCGCCGTCGCCGCGTGCGCACACCGTCACCGAGCCAGCACGCCATCGGATTGGGGCATTCACGGACAACAATCCGTTTACTCCCCGGCACGATTTCAGCGACGACGACGACCAGGATTGGACTATCCCAATCCCCCTGCTTGAAAGCCCCCCGCACGTACTTGATTCACGGGCGGCTCCTCTCGACTGGATCTCGCGCGAACAGTTCCTGAAGTTCGGCACCCCGCACATCGTCACGCCGCGACTGGCGCTGCTCGCACGCGACGACAACAAGAGGTACAACACCTGGTACCTCGACAGCTGCTGTGGGCAGCACATGGTCGGTTCCGAGCGTTTCGTCTCAAAAGCCGTTTCGACCCCCACTGTCACTTACATCACCGTGGCGAACACCACTCGTTTGCGCGCAAGCGCGCAAGGCATCATCGTGCTCAAGGCGCATGGGAGCCGCGCGCACATCACGCTGAACGATGTGCTCATCGTGCAAAACCTGTGATTCAATCTTCTCTCGGCGGCGCAACTCATGGAATGCGGAGTCGATCTCAGCACCGACCTCGAGACTCGCGACATCTTGCTCCACTACACGCCGTCAAACAAACCGCGCAAGCAGATCGGGCGGGCACACTCAGACAACGGTGTGTACGTGCTGGACTTCGACATCCCCGACTGCAGCGCCGACACGGACGAGGCGACCTCGTCCCGCTCCGTTTCAAGCACATCCACCGCTCCGAATGGAAGCACCCCGATGGAAGGCCCTGGGTGCCGCACCACCCTCATCCGCGCGAAGTCGCGCTACACAACCCTGACCCCGATGGCATCTGCAGAGACTGCTACATGCCAACGGCGTCAACGAGCGCAATAGCAGGACGCAGATTGGCGGCAATAAGAGAAGCTGAGCAACTCGCACCGCCTCAAGAAGGAATGTCAACCCTGGAGCTCGACTTCGCAACGCGCAACGTCTTTGGCACTCCATAAGATCCGCTTCCTGGACCAGCGTCGCAGCATCTCCGAGGGATCCTGCGCGGCACCGGTCACGGAACCCTCGACGCGGGTGGAATCGCACGCCCCTACACGAAGGAAGAGTTCATGAAAGTCTACCCCCACTAGTGCGACCCTACGAAGTAGCTCACTATCGCCCAAGAAGAGGTGATGGCGCGCCGTGAAGCAGAGGCGCTCTGCCAGAAGAGCATCGCCGAGGCACGTGGAACGTTCGCGTGCAGCGCATGGGGCGCAGAGGAGAGAGCCACCAATGAAGGGGGGTGGGGGAGCAACGATGGCTGGGGTACGAGCGACACCGGTGGATGGGGCAACACGGGAGGCACCTGGGCCGATGGTGGCGGAGGATGGGGCACCACCGGCGACAACACCAACGGATGGGGAACTACTGGTGAAGGTTGGAGCGCCTGGCGAGGAGAACAAAGGGGGGGAACGGAAGAAACTGAAGAAACCAAACCTCCTATTGTTCCCCTCGGCCGCCCCCCGCGTCTCCCTGCACCTGCACTACCTCCGCCTGATGTTCGACCGCATCGCGACCCTTAGAACACCATCGACTGGGGCAATGTGCCCTCGACCCCACGCCGCACAGTCTACGGACCTGATCCCGAGCCGCGCGAGCCTACTCTTGTCCCCGGCACGATCCCCGGGACCAACATCCCTCTCTCCGTGATTCCAGACAGGGAATTTCTGGCACTGATGCTGACGACGGCGAACGAAAAGGAGTCAGAAGAAGAAGCACCCGCGGAACCTCCCTCAATACCTGAAGAAGACCTCGACGCAGTGCGCGCACGATACATGCGCACCTCCGGACTCCGCGCGAACGATGATCTTTGGCACCAGCGCCTCGGTCACCCCTCGAGCGTGATGCTTAAAAACTGCATCGAGGCAGGCATGTTTGCCCGTGGCGCACTCCTGCGCCCCAACGGCTCTGAAGTTAGGACCACATCACAGCCGCGCAACTGCACGTCTGCCCTGAAGTTGCGCTGAGTCACCAGCCCTTTCCGCTGCTGGTACCAGGAACCAACCGCTACCCAAAGCTGCACAAGGTCTACAGTGACTTTCTCGTTGCCGGCCACTTCGGGCTCAACGACGAGGGCTACACACTCACCTTCGTCGACGCGGGAACCCGCTATGTGTGGATCGCAAACGTGCAGTTCCGCAGCAGGGCGTACGAGGTCTTCCGCCTTTGGCTGGCGCACGCGCAGCGGCAATCCGGGAAGAACCTGAAGATTTGGCAAACGGACGTCAGCAGAATCGCAGCAAGGAGCTGCAGGACTACATGGCGCAGAAGGGTTTAGGGTTTAGGGTTGCCGAGCGCACCAACCCTACCTGGCGCAGAAGGGCATCCTTGCGCATAATTTTGCCACGACAGCTCCATCTCTGGGCTGCAGCTACTGGGCCTACACACAGCTACCTCCACAGCTCCGCGTGTCATCGAGACGAAGAACCCGCGTCAGGCGCTAAGGGGACCACACAGCAAGGAGTGGCGCGAAGCCATGGATGCATAAATCAAGGCGATGGAGTGACGCGACACATGGGTCCTCGTCAACCGTGCAGCAATCAAAGGCAGGAGAGTGCTCTCGGGGAAATGGGTCTACCGCGTGAAGACTGCATCAGACAAGACAATTGAGCGCTTCAAGACACGCTGGGTCGTACGCGGTTACGACCAGAGGCACGGCATTGACTTCGACCAGACGTTCGCTCCAGTCAGTCGTCACACTTCCGTCAGGATCCTGCTTGCCATTGCTGCCGCAAGGCACCTACCCCTCCGTCAGATCGACGTGAAGAACGCATTCCTATATGCGTTGGTGGATGCAGTAATCTTCGTGGAGCAGCCACACACCTGCGGCAAAGGGGACCCACGCATCTGTCAGCTGAAGAAGTCGCTTTACGGGATAAAGCAAGCACCACGCCTCTGGCAGCAGCACCTGCACAAAATCCTACTTGAGATAGGATTCCAGCAGCTGCCGCACAACCCAGGCATGTGTCGCCTTCATTTCAGCGGCGACTACATTATGCTCACGGTGTACGTCGACGGTGTGCTATACACAGGAACGAGCAGCACACTACTTGATCAGTTCAAGAAGAATCTGGCGATGCGCGTCGACATCACCACCAACCATGACGTGAAGCAGTTCCTGGGCCTTAACATCACCTACGCGCCAGAGGCCATTCATATCTCAGCTGCCCAATACGCTGAAACACTCGAGAAGCGGTTCGATATCTCCCGTGCACCACTCTCCACTCCCTAACGCACGTCCGGACCAAACTACAAACCCGACAACAAAACCATGTCCCCTGCAGGATTTCACACTGACCAGCAGCAGCTGGGGTGTCTGCTCTTTGCCTCTGTCACATGCAGGCCAGATCTCTCCTACATCGCGAGCCAACTGGCTCAATACTCCCGCAAACCAACGGCTGAAAAGCTCCTAGACCTTAAGCGCGCTCTGCAATTCTTCATCTCCACGCCCATTGGGCTCTGCTACTCCACAGTCACGACCCCATCCTTCAACCTCATCGGCTACCTAGACGCCGACCATGCTGCTGACCCCGACAATCAACGGTCCAGAACTTGGTTCCTGTTTCACCTCGAACCAACAGGGCCCATCTCCTAGAACTCATAGAAGCAGGAACTGGTTGCCCTGTCATCGGCGCAATGGCAGAAGTTCGCGAGGGGCTCTATCTACAGGAGCTCCTACAAGAGGCGAAAATCCCAACTTCGCCTACCTTTCGCCTGCACTGCGACAACCAGAGCGCGATCGGGATCGCGAACAAGCCAGGTTTTGTCAACCGCACCAAACACATTGCGCTGCGGTACTTCTTTGTCAAAGACGAAGTTGACAAGGGCAAGGTCGACTTGACCTATTGCCCAACGGGTGGCATGGCAGCTGACTTCCTCACGAAGCGACTGTCACGTCTGTAGTACCAGCACTGCTCCGAACTCAGCGGAGTAGTCAAGCGGGTCAAGACCTGCTACGGTCAGGAGTGAAGGGGGGTGTTACGAATAGTAAATGGTGAAAAATACTGTGCACTTCTGATAGTAGCAAGTGAGTCACAAAGTAAGGAGTACGAAGACGAAGAGGCCGAATAACGCGAAGAGTCGTGTACGGTTACGAAGGATATGGACCGTCAGGGCAGACAGCATCCGGTAGCTGCAGTGGCGAGGATTCTTCCGGGAACAGTCTGCAACCGTCTGGAGTCGCACGGTTGGATTTCGCTGCAATAAGGGAATGTACCCCTTAGAGTACATGGTTAGCTAGGTCGTTTCGTATTCCCTTGCAATGTTATTTATAAGAATGTATTTGCATGTTTTTATTATCTTAGTCATTTTAAATCCACTCTGATCTGAGGTCAATATCTTCCGCTGCAACACTCAAATCTCTGCGAACCTTCCTGAGGTGATCCTAGGCACGATCAACCTTTTGATCGGAACATAGTAGACCCGGGTTCTATGTGGTGCACTCCATTTCCCTCGGTCAACCGCTTCAAAATTCGGTTGGTCAATAATGGGTTGGTGTGATTGGTGGGTCAATAGTTCAATGAGCTGCGTAGCGAACTGGATTGGGAGTAGGATGTGCCGATAGTCACTTGACAACGGGAGTAGGACCACATGGGAGGCTAAGCGTTGTACATGGTGATTATACCGTTGCCTAATGCTTGTCCACGTCCGTTATGCTCGTAGGCAAAGTTGACGAGAGTGTCACAAGGAAAACATAATAAACAAGCATTCATTGCAAAAGCAGTGGCAATATACCAAGGAAGGCATACAATACATCTAGCAACCTAGCAAGGCGACTTGCCAATACAGTAGAGAGGCGAACTGCCGACATTGCAGTCATTGTACGAAAGTAGGTACAAGTCTGCGCGACAGACGGTTGTGTCGATATCGAGCACATGATGGACATTGCGCAGGTGCCAGGCCGTCGGGCACGTAATGGCGTTTCCACATGTCTACTTTTGCCAAAACCGCATGGGGTGAAATCCACGCGCATGTGGAATTTTGTCGACCAATAATTTTGATAAACCATAAAGATGCCGCTCGGTCAACAACGCCAACGCTGCTCGGCTACATACATTCGCGCACCGAACAGCGAGGCCGACTTCGGCCAAGCGAGGGCAAGGCCATTATTGTTAACTATGTGTCGTGTAGGTTGTAACGCTACACTACAGCCACAGGGCGAGGGCATGGCCATTCTTGTCAACTAGATGTCGTGTAAGTTGTCACGCTGCAGACGGCTACATGCAGTTGCACAAAATTATAGAAATCTATATTATGACACGCCCCCTTAACTCCTTGCAACACACAGCTAGTAACAGCTGGAGCTCAGAGCCTGACACACAGCTGTGCCTCAGCTGCAAATGTAACGTGGAGGAGGCGCACACGCGGCAGGTGCTCTGCAAGCGCGCGAGAGACGAGCGCATTCAGCAAGAACAGACGGCACGGCGAACACGGAGCGAACGGGAGAGACCTAGAGGAGGAGGATAGGCGCAGCAGAAAGGAGAGGGTAAGTGAGGAGGAGGAGGAGAGAGAGAGAGAGAGAGAGAGAGAGAGAGAGAGAGAGAGAGGAGGAGGAGGAGGAGGAGGAGGAGGTGGTGGTGGTAGCGGCTGGTATTGCAGGCTCACTCCCGCCACCCCCTCAACCTCCCCCCCACAGTGGCAGGCGCTGCAGGGCAGCAGACAAGGCGGCGGCTGTCCTCTGCAGTCTCACTGCCGCCACCCCTTCAAACTCCCCCCTACAGCGGCAAGAGGGCGGCGGTTGCTGCCGTGGGGCTCCACTCGCTGGTGCTGCAGCGGGGTTTCGCGCGCTGTCGCTGAGGCTCTGCACGCTGTTGGTGCCGAGGGGCTCCACGCACTGCTGCTGCCAGGGGTTCCGCGGAATGCGGAGAGGCCCACACAGCTGCTCCGTGAAGCTCCCTGCGGGTTCTGGCAATAGA
Source organism: Closterium sp. Naga37s-1 (assembly GCA_947471745.1). Taxonomy (NCBI): domain Eukaryota; kingdom Viridiplantae; phylum Streptophyta; class Zygnematophyceae; order Desmidiales; family Closteriaceae; genus Closterium; species Closterium sp. Naga37s-1. Next base: position 400,074 of record CANJKZ010000430.1, read on the forward strand.
GGCGTGACGTGCAGGGAGGCCCGTGCAACTGCTGGCAGAGGTGGCGCGATGGGTAAAAGGGTCTGCGTGACTGCTGGCAAAGGTGGCGCAATGGGGCCAAAATGGGCGCAACGAGGGCCGCGACGGGGCCGTGACGAGGGCTGCGATAGGGGCAGTGTCGGGCGCAACTGGGGAGCATGACGGGGCGCTTGACTGAGGGGCGCCATGAGAGTGACGGGCCAAGGGAAAATGATTTTGTATACCATATTGCGATAGAAAGTTACTAGTTAGGAGGTGTTGCGATCAGAAGTTGATCGACCTCAGGATCACCTCAGGAAGGTTCGCACACTCCTAATCTAGTGGTGGTGGGCCCTTGACCTCAATAGCAGAGTGAATGTAAATGCTTGAGATAATAAAAACATGCAGTACAAGGAATATAAATAAGAGTACAGGGGAATTTGAATCGACATAGCTAGCCATGTACTCTAAGGGGTACATTCCCTTATTACATCGAAATCCAACCGTGCGACTCCAGACAGTTACGAAACTGTCCGGGCAGAATCCTCGCCACTGCTGCTGCCTGATGCTGTCTGCCCGACGGTCCAGATGCTTTCGTAACCGTGCGACTCTTCGCGTCACTTGTGCATTTTCGCCTTCACTCTCGGTAGTGCGTGCTTCGTTTGCTGCGGTGAGGAGTGCACAGTAATATTTCAACAATTAGTATTAGTAACACCCCCCTTCACTCCTGGCCGTAGCGAGTCTTGACCCGTTTGACTACTCCGCTGAGTTCGGAGCAGTGCTGGTACTGCTGACGTGACAGCTTCTTCGTGAGGAAGTCAGCTGCCATGTCACCCGTCGGGCAGTAGGTTAGGTCAACCTTGCCCTTGTCAACTTTGTCCTTGACGAAGAAGTACCGCAGCGCGATGTGTTTGGTGCGGTTGACAAATCCCGGCTTGTTCGCGATCCTGATCGCGCTCTGGTTGTCGCAGTGCAGGCGAAAATTCGTCGAGGCTGGAATTTTCGCCTCCTGCAGCAGCTCCTGAAGGTAGAGGCCTTCGCGAACGGCTGCAGTTGCTGCGATGAATTCGGCCTCCGCTGATGACAGGGCAACCAGCTCCTGTTTCTGTGAATTCCAGGAGATGGGGCCGCTGGGCTCGAGGCGGAAGAGGAAGCATGTGCTGGATTGTCGATTGTCAGGGTCAGCGGCGTGATCGGCGTCCACGTAGCCAATGAGGTTGAAAGACGAAGTTGGGATGGTGGAGTAGCAGAGCCCGACACTGGGCGTGGAGATGAAGAACTGAAGCGCCCGCTGGAGATCTAGTAGATTCTCAGCCGTTGGTTTGCGGGAGTACTGAGCCAACTGGCTCGCGATGTAGGAAAGGTCGGGCCTGCATGTAACAGATGCAAAGAGCAGGCATCCCAACTGCTGCTGGTAGGTGTGAAGCCCAGCAGGGGACAGGGCTTTGTTGTCAGGCTTGTGGTTGGGTCCTGGAGTGCGGTAAGGGGTGGAGAGTGGTGCAGGCGCAATGTTGAAGCGCTTGCTAAGCTCTTCTGCATACTTCGCTGCTGAGAGATGAATGGCTTCCGGCGAGTAGGTGATGTTGAGCCCGAGAAACTGCTTCACGTCATGGTTGCAGGTGATGTCGACGCGCCCTGCGAGGTTTTTCTCGAATTGCTCAAGCAACTCGTTGCTTGACCCTGTGTAGAGGAGGTCGTCGACGTAGACCGTGAGTAGGATGTATTCGCCGCGGAAATTGCGGCGATACATCCCAGGATCGTGAGGCAGCTGCTTGAACCCGATTTCAAGCAGTATGTTGTGCAGGTACTGCTGCCAGAGTCTCGGCGCCTGTTTGATCCCGTAAAGGGATTTCCGCAGCTGGCAGACCCGCGAATCCCCTTCGCCCTACGTGTGCGGCTGCTCCACGTAGATTACTGCATCTACGAGCGCGTACAGGAATGCATTCTTGACATCGATCTGTCGGAGCGGCAGATGTCGTGCGGTTGCGATGGCGAGGAGTATCCTAACGGAGGTGTGACGGCTCACCGACGCAAACGTTTGATCGAAGTCAATCCCGTGCCTCTGGTCGTAGCCGCGTACTACCCAGCGCGCCTTGAAGCGCTCGATCGTCCCGTCAGCTCCGGTCTTCACGCGGAAGACCCACTTGCCGGAGAGGATCCTTCTCCCTTTCACTGCTGCACGATCGACGAGTACCCATGTGACTCGAGTGCCCTGATTTCCGCGTCCATTGCTTCGCGCCACTCCTTGCTGTGTGGGCCTGTGAGAGCTTGCCGTGGGTTCTTAGGCTCGATGATGCGTGGCGCCGTTGAGGTGGCAGCGTGGAGCCCGAGGAGTTGCATTCCGGTGATGGTGCTGTCGTGGCGATGCTGCGGGACGACCTCTTGTACATCGTCGTCATCGTTTTCTGGTTCTGATGGTGCTGCTCCTCCGCCGTTTCCGCTTGCGCCTCCTGCTGCGCCCGCTCCTCCTTCTCCTGAGTCATCGTCGTCGTCGTCATCACGACGATCGCCTCTCGTGAACTCGCCTCTGGGGTCCTGCTCCAGAATTGCTGCTGCGGCTTCGTCCTCAGGTGAGGCGTAGCTGTGACCCTCGTTGGCATAGACGCGGTTTGCGTTCGCCTGTTCGTCTTCGCGAAATTGACGAAGGAAGAGCCGCTCGTAGAAGATGACGTCGCGCACATTCTTGATTTTCTGGCTCAGGAGGTCCAGAATGATCCACGCCTTATACTCGTGGCTGATGCCGAGGTGGATCCCCCAGCGCGCGCGACTCTTGAATTTGCCGATGGTTGATGTTGGCGGGCGGTACTGGACCATGCATCCCCACACGCGGAGCATGGATGTGTCGCCCTTCCTCCCCGTCCACTTCACGTGCGGTGAGGAGTTGCCGGTGATCGCGGTGGTTGACAGCAGGTTGTGCACCCGTACGGCGTGGTGCATTGCGTGGGTCCAGTATTTCGGCGGAAGTTTCGACTGCTTCATTAGCGCCCGCACCTTTGTCATGAGGGTACGATTCGTGCGCTCTGCTACGCCCTGCTGCTGGTGCGTGTAGGGGAGAGAGATGTGGTGCTCGATCCCCTTCTGCGCGAGGTAATCCTGCAGCTCCTTGCTCCTAAACTCCGCCGCGCCGTCAGACTGCCAGATCTTCAACTTCCCCAGATTGCCGCTGCGCGTGCGCCAGCCACAGGCGGAATGCTTCGTATGCTCTGTTGCGTGCTTCCACGTTTACGACCCACACGTAGCGTGTTCCGGCGTCAACGAATGTGAGCGTGTAGAGTTCATCGTTGATGCCGCAATGTCCCACGTTGAGGAATTCGCTGTACACCTTCTCTAGTTTGGTGTAGCGATTGGTTCCGGGCTCTAGCAGGGGGAATGGCTGGTGGCTCAGCGCGGCTTCGGGGCAGACGGTGCAGTTGCGCGGATGTGTCGCGCCCCTTACTTCGGTGCCATCAGGGCGCAGGAGTGCGCCAGGTGCGAATACGCCGGCATCGATGCAGTTCTTCAGGGTCACGCGCGAGGGGTGACCTAGGCGCTGGTGCCAGATGACATCGTCAGCGCGGAATCCGGAGGTGCGCATGTAGCGCGCGAGTGCTTCTGCGGGATCCTCATCAGGTGCTTGAGCAGGTGTCGCCGCTGCTTCTTCTGCTTCGTCTTCTCCATTCCCCGTCGTTAGCATTAGGGCGAGGAATTCCCTGTCAAGTATAACGGAGAGGGGGATATTGGTTCCAGGAATGGTTCCTGGGAAGAATGTTGGTTCGCGCGGTTCGGGGGCAGGCCCGTAGACGGAACGTCGCGGGGTTGACGGTTCGTTCCCCCAGTCGATAGTGTCCCAAGGGTCACTTCCTGGCAGGATATCAGGTGGGGGAAGTGCAGGTGCAGGGCGACGCGGGGGACGACCAAGAGGGACCACAGGAGGTTCGGCCTCAATGGCCTCCTCAATTGTTTCTTCTTCCCCCCTTTGGTCCTCGCGGAAGGCTCCCCAGCCGCTCGCCTCGCCGCCAGATGCTGCGCCCCATCCGCCAGTGGCGCCGCCGGTTGCGGCTCCCCATCCGCCGGTATCGCCACCAGTGTCGCTTGTGTCAAATATACTAGGAGTACGGCCTAGGCTTAGTAGCCTAGGCCACAGTAGGACTACGAAAGGAGGCGCCAAGTACGAGCTAGGATTGTGTGCAGGAACAGAATTGAGAAGGGATGATTGAACTAGCAAGCAGCAGGATACAAATAGCAAACCCTAAGGGGCTGTACTCACTATTGAGTACCCCACTGCAGCCTACACAAACAACATATTCTGACACACCCCCATAGCCAAAGTGGGGTGAAATCAGCACAATGAGCAGGCATAGCAGAAGTTCACAATTATGAGCAAAGCTAGAGGCAGTCACAGGAGGCCAGTGAGGAGGAGGAGTGACAGTGAGGGGAGTGTAGATTGGAGGCAACGGCTGAAGCTGCAGACACACGGGCAACAGAAGCGGCTGGCACAGTGGCTACCGGAGCAAGGGCCCCGGACTACTGGAGTAACAGACTCCGCGGCTACGACGAGCGGCAGGAGTAACGGACCCACGGGCGACTGGCGCAGCAGGCTCGCTGGGCTACCGAGAGCAAGGGCTCCGGACTGCTGGCGCTGCTGGCGACACGACGGCGACCTCCGATCAACCTCCCCCAACTGCCCCACACCCCTGTCACACACCCCCTGCTTCACCCCTAGTTCCACTCCCACATCACCCCCCTAGTGCCCCTCCCCACGACTCCCACACCTCCACCCCCCTCAGCGGCAGCTGCAGCAATGGGAGACGAAAAAGGAGGAGGGGAGAACCCACACCTCTCACCCCCATGCTCGCCACCCCACACCCCCACCACCGCGGAACGCACGGGGGAACAGGAGGAAGGGGCAGCACGGGGGGGGGAGGGGGGGGACGGGATGGGATGGAGGGACAACGCCGCGGGCAGCTGCAGGGGCGGCTGCTGCAGTCGCGGGCTGCTCCAGGGGCGGCCGCTGCAGTTGCTGGCTGCTCCAGGGGCGGCCGCTGCATTTGCTGGCTGCTCCAGGGGCGGCCGCTGCAGTTGTAAGAAAGGAGGGAGGGGAGGCGCGCGGCCCCCAGGGCGCCTCGACGGGCGACGTGAAGGGAGCCGCGCGGCCCCCCAAGGCCGCCGCGACGGGCGACAGGAAGGGCGCCGCGCGGGCCCCCAGGGCCGCCGCGACGGGCGACGGGATGGGCGCCGCGACGGGCCCCCCGGGGGTCGCCACGACGGGCGACGGGAGGGGCGCCGCGCGGGCCCCCAGGGCCGCCGCGACGGGCGACGGGAAGGGCGCCGCGCGGGCCCCCCGGAACGCCTCGACGGGCGACGGGACGGGCGCCGCGACGGGCCCCCCCGGGGTCGCCACGACTGGCGACGGGAGGACAGTGCGCCGTCCCCCTTGATGGCGCCTCGACGGACGACGGGGGGAGGGCAGCGCATACGCCCCCGAGGGTCGCCACGACGGGCGACGGGAGGGCAGCGCGCCGCCCCCCTTTGATGGCGCCACGACGGGCGACGGGGAGGGCAACGCGTCCGCCCCCCGGGGTCGCCACGACGGGCGACGAGGGGGGGGGGGGGGGGATAGCGCACATGCCCCCGAGGGGCGCCACGACGGGCGCCACGGTGGGATAAACCGCCACGCGCCCCGAGCGCGCGGCGGAAGCAGAAACCCTAATTTATGCGCCGCGCACCACGGGGCGCGCGGCGGTCAGTACAGCAGCGGAAGCAGGTTGTGGGCCCATACACAGGAAGGCGGCAGACATGCCGCCCTCTGATACCATGTCAAATATACTAGGAGTACGGCCTAGGCTTAGTAGCCTAGGCCACAGTAGGACTACGAAAGGAGGCGCCAAGTACGAGCTAGGATTGTGTGCAGGAACAGAATTGAGAAGGGATGATTGAACTAGCAAGCAGCAGGATACAAATAGCAAACCCTAAGGGGCTGTACTCACTATTGAGTACCCCACTGCAGCCTACACAAACAACATATTCTGACAGCTTGTGCCCCAGCCGCCAGTGCTTCCCACCCCCCTTCATTGGAGGCGCTCTCTTCTTCGCCCCATCCGCTCCAGGCGAATGTTCCGCGTGACTCTGCAAGGCCCCGTCGGTGAAGTTCTTCCGCTTCGCGGCGCGCCAGATCCTCCTCTTGTGCGACGGTAAGTTTCGTCGCAGGGTCGCGCTGATGAGGGTAGACCTCCAGGAATTTCTCCTGTGTGTAGGGTCGCAGATTTCCTTCTGCATCGAAGGTCCCGACGCCAACGCCGCGCAGCATTCCGCGAAGGTGTTGTGATGCAGGTCCTGGGAGAGGAGCTTCCTCCGTTCCGAAAACGATGCGCGTGGCCGTCTCGAGCTCCAGGTGAGACAGCCCTTCTTCAGGCGGCGCTTCCCGCTCTGCTTCGGCGATGGCGGCAAGGCCACGGCCGGCGATCGCGCTCGTCGAGGCTGTGGGCGTATGACAATCTCTGCAGATGCCGTCGGGGTCGGGGTCATGCAGCGCCGTTTCGCGCGGGTGTGGGTGATGCGGTACCCATGGGCGCCCATCAGGATGCTTCCAGTCACGGTGGTGCATGTGTTCGAAACGCAGAGGAACGAGGTCGATGAGTTCCTGCAAATCACCGTTGCAGTCGGGAATATCGAAGTCGAGAACGTACACCCCGTTCTCGGCGTGTGCTCGTCCGATCTGCTTACGCATTTTGTTTGGCATCGTGAAGTGAAGCAGGATGTCGCGCGTCTCGGGGTCGGTGCTGAGGACAACTCCGCAATCCATGAGTTGCGCCGCCGAGAGGAGATTGAAACGCAGGTTCTGCACGATCAACACATCATTGAGTGTGATGTGCGTTCTGCTCCCACGTGCCTTGAGCACGACGATGCCTTGCGCGCAGCCGCGTGTTGTTTGCCACGGTGATATAGGTGACGGCGGGAGTGGCGACGGCGTTGGATATGTAACGCTCGGAGCCCACCATGTGCTGCCCACAGCAGCTATCCAGGTACCACGTGTTGTAGCGCCTGTTGTCGTTACGCGCGAGCAGCGCCAGTCGCGGAGTAACGATGTGCGGTGTGTCGACCTTGAGAAATTGTTCGCGCGCGATCCAGTCGATCGGTGCCGGCCGCGTGTCTGGTACGAGCGGGGGGCACTCAAGCAGCGGGACTTGCAAGTTCCAGTCCTGGTTGTCGTCGTCGGTGTAATCGTGGCGCGTGCTAAACGGATTGTTGTCCGAAAACACTCCGATTGGGTGAGGCGCCGGCTCCGGTGATAGTGAGCGCGCACGGGGACGACGAGATCCGCTCGTCAATGTCATGTTGCCCATGACGTTGCGGACGGGGGCAGCCTGTGATGGCTGCTGCTGCTGCTGAACTGCCAGGTTCAGGTTGCGCGATGGGGGTTGATACCCCTGGGCGGGACGCGTGTCGTTCCTCGCGTCTTGTCGGCCGGACCAGTTGCTCGGATTGGTCTGACGAGGGCGAGATCGATGCTTGCATCGATCTGCAGGTGCCCGAAGTTTCTGCAAATTTTGCAGTAGAGGCGCCGCGGCCGTCGCTCTTCCGTGTTGTCGGCGTAGAAGGCGAGGCGTTCCCTCTCTCGTCGCGGCGCTGGTCGCTGCTGATCCATATCCCGTTGTTCGACGAGGAGGGCGGCGCAAAGGGCGGCCTCCGAGATGACCCCCTGCTGTCGGAGAAGCGCCTTGCAGGGCCGCCACTCTGGGCCGAGCCCTTGAAGCACAATGTTGACGAAGATCTCCTCGGAGATCGTGCTTCCCAACTTCGCGATTTGATCGCGTAAGCTCCGACAGCGATTCAGGTAACTATTGGCCTTCTCTCCTGGTGCCATCTTCGTCTCCAGTAGCTGCTGGAGTAGGCGGCTTGACGACACCGAGTCCTTTGGTTGATACACACCATTCAGGTGGCGCCAGGCGTTGAGGGCTGGAGCAGGCGAGGTTTTGTATGAGCGAATGCTCAATTGCTCTGTCGGCGACATATTTCGCAGAAGAACCCCGTACGCCATCAGGGACTCGTTGTAGTACTTGGTTTTTGCGTCGTCAGTTTCTTCCGTAGGTCCCGAGTAGCTCCCGTCGAAATAGTGATAAATCTGCGCGTTTTGTAGCAGCAGCTCCAGCTCGAAGCTCCAAGTATAGAAGTCTCTGACGTCAAAACACACACTTGTCTTTATTTTTGATATGCTCAAGAACCTTGATTGCGCAGAGAGAATTGCTTCATCACTGGGACAGGGAGTCTTGGGTGTTGAGCCATTTGTGTCAAGAGAGAAGGTGTGCGGGGCGGTATTGTGGCCATTCGAGGCCGGTTGAGAGGGTTGGGAAGATGTTCCCGCGTCGCCATTCCGCAATGTTTTGTCAGAATCAGCAGTAGAAAGTGAGAATGAAGAAAGGAGGAGTTTCACTAGCAAGCAGTTGAGTACATATAGGAAACCCTAGATTGGGCTGTACTCGCTATAGAGTACCCCACTGCAGGCTAGAGAAATACAACATTCTGACACACCCCCATAGCCAAAGTGGGGTGTAATCAGCACAATGAGCAGGTATAGCAGGAGTTCACAATAAGAAGCAAAGCTAGAGGTAATCACAGCGGGCAAGTGAGGAGGAGGAGGGACTGTGAGAGGAGAGAAGATGAGAGACGGCGGCTGAAGCTGCAGACACACGGGCAACAGGAGCTGCTGGCACAGTGGCTACCGGGACAGTGCGCCCCGGACTACTGGAGTAACTGGCTCACGGGCTACGACGAGCTACAGGAGCAACGGACCCTCGGGCGACAGGCGCAGCAGACTCTCTGGGCTACCAGGACAGTGCGCCCCGGACTACAGGTGCTGCGGACGACAAGACAGCAGCCTCCGCTCAACCTCCTCCAACTGTCCCACACACCCCCCACACACCCACTGCTTCACTCCTAACTCCACTTGCACGTCACCCCCCTAGTACCACTCCTTCGGCTCCCACACACCCACCCCCCTCAGCGGCAGCTGCAGCACTGGGAGACGGAGGAGGAGGAGGAGCAGGGGACGACGCACAAAAACTGCACCCCCATACCCCCCACCCCCAAACCCTAATTCAGGAGAACGGGCAGCAGCAGGGGTGGGGCGCCGTCAGAAGCACGGGGGACAGCGGGCAGCGCAGGGGCAGAGAAAACAGGGCGCCCACGGGCCTGGCGCAGCCCGTACGAACCGCGTGCGGGCGGCCCGAGGCGCGCCCTGGCCTGGCGCAGTCCGTACGGGCCGCGCGCGGGCCTGGCGCTGCCCGTACGGGCCGCGCGCGGGCCTGGCGCAGCCCGTACGGGCCGCGCGCGAGCCTGGCGCAGCCCGTACGGGCCGCGCGCAGGCTGGACGGGCCGCGCGCGGGCCCTACGCAGGTCGCGCAGGCCGCGACGGGCGACGGGGGGCGACGCGCGGGTCCCCGTCGCCCGTTGCAGCGCCTCCCAGGAGCGACGCGCGGAGTGACGGGGCAGAAAGCCGCCGCGCGCCTCGGGGCGCACGGCGGGCAGAAAACCGCCGCGCGCCTCGGGGCGCACGGCGGGCAGAAAACCGCCGCACGCTCCGAGCGCGCGGCGGGATGAAAAATCCGTCGCACGCCACGGGGCGTGCAACACACAGAGTAGCAGTAGCAGCGGAAGCAGTGAGGTGGTGGGCCCACCCACAGGATCGACCCAAGGGGATCGACCTGCTCTGATAGCATGTCAGAATCAGCAGTAGAAAGTGAGAATGAAGAAAGGAGGAGTTTCACTAGCAAGCAGTTGAGTACATATAGGAAACCCTAGATTGGGCTGTACTCGCTATAGAGTACCCCACTGCAGGCTAGAGAAATACAACATTCTGACATGTTTGGAGTCCTTGCTCCAAACTGGTGAGTCGCTGAAGCACTTGTGCGAGAACGGCGGAAGGAATTGTCGTCGTTTCTTCGCTTGTCGCAGCCGGGTTGGTCTGCGCTTCAGCCGTCAGATTCGTCTGACCACCAGATCCTCCGGCCATTCTCACACGTGAGCGTGTGCCGGACGCCACTTTCTGTTCGCCGAAGATTTCGGTGGTGGCGGTGCGAAGGATTCCTGAGTCGCTCTCATACCATGTTGCGATCAGAAGTTGATCGACCTCAGGATCACCTCAGGAAGGTTCGCACACTCCTAATTTAGTGGTGGTGGGCCCTTGACCTCAATAGCAGAGTGAATGTAAATGCTTGAGATAATAAAAACATGCAGTACAAGGAATATAAATAAGAGTACAGGGGAATTTGAATCGACCACACTAGGCAAGGCAAGGGGTGAACCACCATGAACAATGTTGTACGCCGTGATTAGAGAATTCCATTACCCGTTATTACTATAGAATCTTGTTTATATCTCAAAAGAATTCGAGGACGATCAAGTGCGAATTCGAGGGAGGCAGTAACATGGGAAGGCCACTTGACCACTTTGTTTTTGTCGTTCATTCGCCCCATCATTTGCTCCCACCAAACCTCCAGGTTCTGTCACCAAACCAAAACTACGCACACAGGTTCACCAAATTGCCTGGTCAAACCTAAACACCACCTGGACCCACCTCCCGAACCTAAGCCCAAACCAGTTTGGTCTTGGTAATCTCGAGAAGGGCAGCATCAAGGCAGACCAAGGAAACCCTAATCGACGATACTTGTAGGTAGTATGCTCGACATAGACTGAGACTAGACGAAACAGGTATAGCTGAAGGGGCGAAAGCGCAGATTGTCTGTAAAGTACCTATTATTGTCTGCGGTCGTTGTTGTTCATCGGTGCATTGTAGACTTTATGGGTCGGCATGTTGGCCCTTATATCTCGTCATCCCTAAGCCGCACGTCTTGGGCACATGAGCATCGCGTCGCCGTCACCGCATGTCATGGACATGGCGACGATAGACGACGCCGCAGCTGACGACGCATACGCAACCGTCGATGTCTGGAGCGATGGATTGCTCTCAGAATCCGACGGCAGGGATCAGTCCAGCCTCGGTCGGACGATCGGTTTGCCGGCCTATACTGACGACGACAGGAGCGATTGCGATACGCACTGCCTGCTGTTCGGCCGCAGTTTCTCCCGCTATCGGCGCCGGCTCTGGTTCTTCTCCGCACTCTCGCCGGCTTTGCCTGGCGATGACCGCAACGCTTCAGGCGGCGGCTGTCAGCTGCCGCCGCACTGCAAGCCGTGGCGCGGCGGGGATGCGCGGAGTCGGCGCGAGATTCCGCCGCATGGCGTCGATAGAAAGAGGGCAAGGCGGAGGTTGGAGGAAGCAGGGGGAAAGATGGACGAGGAGGCGGAGGAAGCGGAGGAGGAGGGGGAGGAGGGGGAAAGGGGGGGAAGTGGAGAGGAGAGTGATGGGAGGGAGACGGGGGTCAAACGGTGGATGCGAGGGCCTGTGGGGCTGTATGTCAGCGTGATGGTAGGTTGCGCCGTGTGGGTCGCTTGGTGTCATTATGGCGCGTTGTAGTATAGCGAAGGACCGAAGCCGTGGGAATTATTGGGAGGTAGGTAGATTAAGTAGGCAGATAGGTAGGTGGGTAGGTGGGTAGGTATCAGATAGAGCGGCCCGCACGGGTGTTGGACAACGCGAATCTATTGGTCGTGCGTGCCTCATCGTTGCGCCATCAGGGTCCACCCTCCACCCGTGTGACCCGCTCGCCACTCGCTTCCCTCACGTCCATTCCCTCTCCATTCGCCCACCCACCACCGCAATGCCCCCCACCGGTCACCATACCTTCCTCTAACGGTCACCCATTGCTGGGGCTACCCTCGTTCCCACTAGCCACCTGATGGTATTCTCCTCTACTTTTCCATTCTGACTCTCGTGAATCCCTCTTCCCCACCTCCCCCCCGCCCCGCCCCTTCCCCCTTCCTCCCTCCCCCTTTCCCCCTCCCAATCGCCCCCACTCCTTCCCATGCGCCCCCTTTCCCCCCCCAATCCGCGCACCCCCCCCCCCCCCCGTCAGGTGCTGCTCTTCCTCGCGCTATTCATCACCGCCTTCACCGCGTGCGGCCTCGTCGCCTGGTACCTCTCCCCCGCCGCCTCCGCGCCTCCGTGCGCCTCTCCCCCCGCCTCCTCCCCCTCTGCTTCCCCCCCTTCCTCCTACTCCGCCTCCGCCTCCGCTCCCCCCTTTGCCGCCACCCCTCCCGACGCCTCCTTGCGCGAGCACCTGCTAGTCTCCCTGCAGAACGCGACAGTGGCGGCGCTTCTGCCGCCGCTGAACGCGCTGAACGGCATGGCGGTGCTGCTAACGCCCACTGCGCGCGACATGGGGGGAAAGGCTGTGGCGAGGGGGACGAGGGGCCGGGCGCGGGCGCTAGCACGGCTCATGCGCAAGGTGGGGTGGGGGGGGGGGACTCACGGGCTATGGTCGGTTGCTAGCTAGCGTGTTGTCTTGTAACCGCGCCGACTTAGCATTGCTGCCATTGCTGCTGCTGCAGCAGCTTCCCTGCTGCCGCTTGATGCAAGCAGCATAGTGCTTGCTTGCCGTGCTTTTCTTTCTCTTATATTAGAGTGTGTGTATACAACCAAGTTCGTGAGTCCATCATTCTGCTTACTGCGATGCAACGAGTCACCTCCGCGCCTCACTGCTCTCACTGTTACGCGTCCCCCGCTCTGCTCACATTCCATTCTCCCCTTTCTCTTCCTTCCTCCTCCCTCTCTCCCCCCTCCCCTCTTTCCACCCTCCCCACCTTCCTCTCACTTCCTCTCTCTCGGTCTCTCCCCCCACTTATGCATCTACTTCACGCCCTACCGTCCACATGCCAACCCCTGTCGGAGCAGGTCGTCCCGCACATGTATCCTGCATTTCTGGGAGCACCATCACTGTCGGCTGTGGTGCTTCAGACATACAACCGCTCTGTACCCACCCAATTCGTGGGTTACTACCGTAATTGGACTGCTGACTCACTGCTAACCCATTCCCCGCACTCGTCACTCCCTTCTGATACCCCTCCGTACCCTACACGTGCGTCGGCCCCTCTCTTCCCACCATCCACTGACGTAGCAGCACCTCCTGACAATACACCTGGTAACTCACCTGCTAATTCACCTGTGTACACACCTGACAACTCGCCTGACAGCAGCACAGAAACACCTGGCAACACCACCGCTTCGACCAACGCATCGTCTTTGTCTCTCCCGTCTCTCCCTCTCCTCTCCGCCTCATCGCTCTTCTTCGGACTTACCCCATCAGTCGCCACCACTGCCACCACCACCCTATCCGCCTTCCTCTCCCCCGTCAACCCCTACGACGGCCTCCCCATCACCTCCCCACCGCCCGCTCCCACTGCCCTACCCCCGTTGCTGGCTCCCCACTCCCTCCGCGCCACTGTTCCGCCAACCCCCTCCCCCGTCTGGTTACTTGCGCCCAACGCCTCCCCCTCTCTCCTCGTCGCCTCTCTGCTCCCTTTTGAGGGGTCCGCGTCCGCGTCCGCGCAGCCCTGGGCGGTGCTTTCCGCGCTGTTGCCCTTCCGCCACCTCTCCCTCCTCCTCTCCTCCCTCTCCCTGCCCCCAGGCGCTGCGTTGCTGCTGCTATCCCAGGTGCGTGGGGTGGTACTGTGAGAGAGAGGGATGGGGCACGGAAAGAAGAGAAGGTTGGGTCTGTAAGATGGAAGGGATAAACAGGGAGCGAAAGGGCGGAACGTTACGATTTTTCCGTAACTGTCTGTATGTAACGTTTTGGGAGTTTGGTCCATGACTCTGTGCCAGTGATAAGCCCTCGAGCCCTTTCTCTTCGTCTGCCTGCCACATTCCCTCGGTCCGTTTCCGCATTCCGTCATCCCATAAGTCCCTCATCTCCCCTTTCCCTCATTCCCGCATTTCCGTCAATCCCTCACTCCCTCATCCCCCCATTGGCTCATCACAGGACGGCTACCTCGTGGCGTCATCTCGCCTCTCCTCCCAGCAAGAGTCCCTTGCGCCAGCTGATGCAGCAGCACCAGCACCTGCAGCAGGTTCGGCAGCAAGCAGCAGCGATCCCCTGGTCCGCAGCACTGCCCTCCTGCTTGCACAGCGATGGGGATGGGGTAGCCAGCAGCAAGGGCAGGGGGTAGCACAGAGGCAGAGGCGGGGGCAGGAGCAGGGGCAGGGACAGGAGCAGAGGAGGCAGGAAGTAGCGCCAGTGCATGAAGCAGCAGTGGTGTTACAGGACTGGGTTGGGGGGGAGCAGGGGCAGCAGGGGCAGGAAGGTGGGGGAGCAGGGCAGGAAGCAGCAGCAGCAGCAGGGGCGGTGGAGGACCGAGTCATGTCTCTAGACGCCGTCCCTTTCAACGCCTCCTCAGGCCTCTCTCTTGTTGCCGTGCTGCTGCTGCCACTACCTTCCTCCTCTTCCTCCTCCCCATCCCCTGTCTCTCACTTGCTCAACTCCTCCTCTCCACCGCCCACCTCCTCCCCTGCCTCATCCTCCTCCTCCCCCCCCGGCCTGTCCCACGCCACCACCATCACCATCCTCTCTATCTCCCTCACAGCCCTCGCCTGTCTCCTCCTCTCCTCCGTCCTCCTCTGCTCCCTCCTCCCGCTACCCATCTCCCTTGCGCTCCTCGGCTGCTCACGCTCCTCCTCCTCCTCTACCTCTTCTACACGCCAGCGTCCAAGACCCTCCGCTTCCATGGCTTCCCTGCATAGCCTCCTCTCTGTGCGCTCCTCCTCGCTCTCGCTCTTGCCTGGGCGGGACGGGGCTGGGCAGGCGGGGGGGGAGCGGAAGGGCAAGAGGAGGGAGAGGTGCGCGTGTGGACGGGCGGGTGAGGAGCAGAAGAGCCAGTTTATGGTCAATATGAGGTGCGTGGGGAAGGGGGGATGGGAAGGGGAGCATGGGAGGTGGTAGGAAGGGGGTGGATCATGGAGAGTGAAGGACCAAAGGAAAGGTAGATTTTAGTGAAGACGTACACACAACCCAAGGGATACGGCTTTTTCATTTCTCTCCTTCTCCAACCCTGCATGCCTCCCCGCTCCCTCTCTCTGCTGCTCCTACGCTCTCCTCCCCTCCCCCATCCTTCCCCTCGTCCTCACCCCCTCCCTCCCCCACCCCCCCTCCCCCTTCCCGCCTCCCCCAGCCACGAGCTGCGCACACCGATGGCGGGCATCATAGGGCTGATGGACATCCTGCAGTGCGACGACAACCTGTCTCTGTCTTTCTGACTCTCTCCCTCCCCCCCCCCCTTCCGCCCTCCCGCTGCACCTCTCTCCCTTCCTTCAGCCACGAGCTGCGCACGCCAATGGCGGGCATCATAGGGCTGATGGACATCCTGCAGCAAACAGCCTCTGTCCTTCCCACACTCCACTCCATTCCTCCCCCCCCCTCCCCACGCAACTCCTCTCAGCCACGAGCTGCGCACGCCAATGGCGGGCATCATAGGGCTGATGGACATCCTGCAGTGCGACGACAACCTGACGGCGGACCAGCTGGACATTGTCGCTCAGATCCACCGCTGCGCCATGGCGCTGCTCGGCATCCTCAACAACATCCTCGACCTCAGCAAGGTGAGATTGTGGGAGGGGTGCATGTGCATGTGTGTGTGCGTGTATGCCTATGTGTGGGTGCGCCATGGCGCTGCTCGGCATCCTCAACAACATCCTCGACCTCAGCAAGGTATGTGCCGGAGTGGGTGGGTGGGTGGGTGGGTGTATGCGTGAGTTGGTGTGCATGTGTGTGTGTGTGTGCGTTGTGAGCATCATCATCACCCAAAGCACCTTACTCGTCGTCAGCGCACAATAGATTGCGTGCCAAACCGCTTCCACGTGTTTCAGCCATTTCAATTAACTCTTCCAACCCACCATCATCTCCCATTTCTCAACGGCCTGAACAATCAATCCTCTCCCCCATGCCCCATGCCCCATGCCCCATGCCCCATGCCCCATGCCCCATGCCCCATGCCCCGTGCCCCGTGCTCGTGCTCTGTGCTCGATGGGTGCAGGTGGAGGCGGGGAAGTTGGAGCTAGCAGAGGAGCGGTTCAACCCAGCGAGAGAGCTGGAGGGCCTGGTGGACCTCTTTGCCGTGCAGTGCGCCTCCTCCGGCCTCGACATTGCTCTCGACCTCGATGGTACGTACATGTGGCAGGGAGCTGGTTTGTTACTAGGACTCGCATGCACAAAGCTGTCGCATGCACATTTCTCGCATGTGCATGTGCCATCCTGCCAATCTCCTTTCACCTGCCTAACAATCACATCTCACCTTCATTATTCACCCAACGTTTTTTCAGCAATTAGACCCTCACGCACTCCCTGTCCCTTTTCCCTTCTCCCCTCCTCCCTCTCATGTCCTCTCAGACCCAGTGCACAGAAGTAATGGGCAATGCGCCTGCTTTTGAGGCGCGTCAAAACAATTCATTCCGCCCTCCCCTGTCCCTCCCCCCCACGCCTCTCAGACGATTTGTCCACAGAAGTGATCGGTGATGCGCCGCGCTTCCGGCAGATATTTGCCAACCTGCTGTCAAACGCCATAAAGTTCACACCCCAGGGCTGGATCACCATCCGCGGCTACACCCAGCAGCTCGGCGCCTACCGCTCTGCTGCTGATTTGATCCCCACTCCGCGCGCATACACCCAGCCTGAGGCGCCGCCTGGGTTTGGGTTTGAAGCGGTGGGAGGCGGTGGTGGGGTGTGGCGGAAGGGCGGGGAGAGCCGGGTGCCTGCGTGCAGGTCGATGGGTGCTGTGAGCGAGAGGAATGGTGGGAAGGGGTGGGGAGGGGTGGAGGAGGCGGTGGAGGAGGGGAGGGGAGGCGGGGCGGTGGGGTCGGAGAAAGTGGTGCTGCATTTCGAAGTGGAAGACTCGGGTGTTGGTGCGTGTGGGCAATGGGTGGTTGGTGCATGGGTGGTATATAGTTGGTGAATGGACGAGGCGAATCTGGTAGGCTTGAATGGGTGAAGGAATTCTTTCCCTTTTGTAACCTTCTTTGGTGGAGCACTGCATTGTGTGTGTGTGTGTGTGTGTGTGTGTGTGTGTGTGTGTGCGTGCGTGTGTGTGTGTGTGTGTGTGTGCGTGTGTGTGTGTGTGTGTGTGCGTGTGTGTGTGTGTGTGTGTGTGCGTGTGCGTGTGTGTGTGTGTGTGTGTGTGTGTGTGTGTGTGCGTGTGCGTGCGCGTGTGTGTGCGTGTGTGTGTGTGTGTGTGCGTGTGTGTGCGTGTGTGTGTGTGTATGTGTGTGTGTGTGTGTGTGTGTGTGTGTGTGTTGTGTTGTGTTGCTGCTGTATGCTCATTCACGTCCTCGTTGGTGGTACATGAACAGCTCCTCATTATGGTGCACATGTGCACGTGTGGCACTGATCTGTATGTTTCAAGTAACGTTGACCGTACTCACACTCCTCTCGCTCTCTCTGCCATACCCCCCGCAGTCTCAAAGCTGCTTTCCGACTCGTCTTTTCTCCTACACTCTCCTCCCCTCTTTATCTTGCTCGCTCTCCCGCTCCCCGCTCCCTGCCCAGGCATCCACCCCTCCATGTGGACACGTGTCTTTGAATCGTTCGTCCAGGAAGACGAGTCTACCACTCGCGCGTACGTTCCGCCACACACACACGTGCGCGAGCGCGCGCACACACACACACACACACACGCTCACTCGCACGCACACCTTTGTTTGAACACACGCAGTTCCATGGAAAGCCATGCAGGGTTGACATGTGCTTCTCTTCAAGAAATCCCATGCTGCCTTGTGTTCCCATCCACCTCTTTCCCTTGATTCCTTCCCTCCCAACTCTCCTTCCTTGTTGACCCAAGGCCCCTCTTTAAGTCCCCCAATTCCCGTCCGCTGTCTCCCCATCTGCCTTCCCATTTCTCCCCCCCTCAAACCCCATCTCTCTCCTGTCGAACCCAACTTCATCTTTCCCCTTTCCAACCATGCATCACGCCACCCTGATCTGAACAGCCACGGTGGCTCGGGCATTGGGCTGAGCATAGTAAAAGGCTTTGTGGAGCGAATGGGCGGCTTCATAGCCGTGGTTCCCAAGGATTCCCCTGGCACGCGCTTCGCCTTCCACCTCTGCTTCCAACGCCCCCCACCCGCCTCCCCTCCCCTCCCATCGTCCCCCCACGGCCTCTCCTCCGGAAACCCGTTTCTCCCGAACGAGCAATCGTTGTCCTTCCCCACCTCCCCGCCCACGCACTCGCTGAATCCCACTTCTGCCTTCGACCCTCTCTCCACCTCGCCGCCTCACGCCCACGCATTATCAGCTGCACCATCACAGTCGCCCCCACGAGCAGCAGCAGCAGCACCACCAGCAGCAGCAGCAGCGACAGGGCGCCGCGCCTTCCCCTCTCGGGCGTCCAGGCGGGCGTGTCTGGCCCCGCCGCCAGAGCTACGAGGGGTGCGCGTGCTGCTGTGTGTGGAGGACGCTGTAGACGTGGCCGTGGTGGAGCGGTGGCTGGCACGGCACCGCGTGCGGTCAGGGAGGACCGAGAGCACCAAGGAGCTGCTCGTGGCTGTTAGGGACTGGGCTGCTAAGGCGAGCCTTAGGCACAAGCAGCAGCGGCAGCAGCCGTGGGCGCAGCAGGGGCACGGGCAGGGGCAGCAGCAGAGGTTGCAGTCGCAGGGGTCGAATCCGTTTGTGGATACGAACGATGGTTGTGACCGGGTCGAGTCTGTCGCTGCTTGGAGCGCTGCTGCTACTGCCGCTGCCGGTTCTGGTGCTAGCTCCACTGCCAATGGCGGAGGGGAGGAGGAACCTTGGCAAAAAGGGCAGGAGCAGCAGCAGGGGGAAGAGCAGGAGGAGGGGTTAGACGAGGATGCAGAGGAGCGGCTGCTAGTGCTCTTAGAGATCGAGAAGCTGCCAGGCATGGCGCAGACGCCTCCCGACGTGGCCAAGGTGCGTGCGTTCCTCACCAAGCTGCGCTCCTTCCAACCCAGCGGCGTCGTCTTTGCCTGGGTCCTCACCCCCGCCGCCGCCCCCTCCCTCCGCTCCACCCTCCGCGGATTCTCCGTTGTGAAACCTCTCCATCCGGGGAAGCTGCGGCGCGTGCTGGGGCTTATGGTGCGGGGGTCGTCTGAGGGGGATTCTGAGGCGGGGATGGGTGGTGGGGACGGTGGGGATGGGTTGGGGGGAGCGGGGATGGCTGTGGATGGGTCGGGGATTCCGGTGCTGCGGCAGGAGTTGCTGGTGGCGCAGGGGACGGGGGTGCACTTGGCAGTGGAGGCAGCGCGTGCGGAGAAGCTAGAGGCGGTGTGGGAGGAGCTGCAGCGGACCCACAGCACCGCGAGTACTGCCACTAATAGCATTGCCAACAGCGGCCCGCTCACCCAACCGCCCGCTGCTGCTGGTATGGGTGGCGCTGCAGCAGGTGCAGGTGCTGCTGGTGCTGGTACTGCTGGTGGTGCTGTTGCTGCTGGTGCTGGCGCTGCTGCAAGTGGTGGCATGCATGGTGCATCATCAACGTTCTCCCTGGCAGGCTCTGCATCTAGCAACCAGGGCCCCACCAGCCATGCTAGCCACGGCAGCCACATGAGTCACAGCAGCAGCATAACCAGCAGCACGCTCTCCCTCTCGCGCCGCAACAGCTCCGCATCCTTCGGGTCCGGCCAGCTGGAAATGCTGCTTGCAAGCGGCATAGACCTCGCCCACGACCTCCCTCCCCGGCCGCACTGGCCCCCAGGCGCAGGGACCGGGCTGCGAGGCAGCGGGGGCAGCGTAGGAACTGGAGGAACAGGAGGCAGCGGAGGGAGTGGGTTGCAGCGAGGGGCGTCGTCTGTGGCAGCGCTCATGTCCGGTGGGCTCATGGACGCCTCCCCTCGCCGGACTAGCTCCATGTCCTCTCGCTCGCCGCCAAGAGTCTCTCCTCCTCGCACGTTGATGCCCATCCCGCGCCTGTCCTCTACTCCCCAAGCTCCACTGCCTGCGCGTGCGGGTCATTTTGCCTCGGTGCCGTCTGGGGGGTATCCCCGCCCTGCCCGCCGCCTCATGACTGCTCTCTCCACTCCGCTTGACTTTGCTGCTGCTCTTGGCCTTGCTGTCCCTTCTGCTGCTGGTGCTGCTGGTGGTATGGGCATGGGTGCCCCTGGTGCTGGTGCTGGCTCTGCAGGTGGTGGTGGTGGTGCTGCTGCTGCTCTTGCAGCTGCCTTCCCTGCCCCCACCTCCCTCCCCCTCTCCCTTCTCCCCCCCATCCCTCACTCTGCTACCTCCACCACCCCATTCACTACTGCTGCCAACAGCAGCGGCAACGGTATGGGCATGGGCATGGGGATGGGTCTGGCTCCGCGCAGCTGGTCGGAAGATACGCCGTATTCGGACGGATCGTCCTCCGCCGCACTCTCCTCCTCCACAGGACGCTGCCCGCCCTCCTCCCTCGCTCGCACCATGTCCAGCGCTGCAGCTATCAGAGCACAGCTCGGCGCCACCCTCGCTGCTGCCACTGCAACCCGCGAAGCCGCCGCTGCTGCTGCTGCTGCCGCCGCAGCAGCAGCAGGAGGGGGAGGAGGAGGAGGAGGAGGAGGAGGTTTTGCGGAGAGCAGAGCGAGGGGGTTGGGGCCAAGTGCGAGTATGAGCAGGGAGGGCAGCGGGAACATGCTTCGCCCGGCGACCCATGCTGGCCTATCAGGGCGGCCGCCGTTGGGGAGGCTACCAGCTCCCGGGTTGAGTCCACTGGGGCAGCGCATCAGTGCGTCGTTCAATGTGCGCATGGTGGCCGCCGGCGTTAGCGCTGCTGTTGAAGCTGTTAATGCAGGCGGATCCGGGAATCCCGGCGGTGTTGGTGGTAGTGGTGGTGGTGGGGGGGGGTATGGTGGGTTTGGTACGTTGGGAGCAGGTGTGGCGGGTAGAGCGAGAGCAGGAGGGGAAGCAGCAGCGGGTACTGGCGTGGGTGGTGGTGGCTGGGGCAGTGGTGGCGGTGGTGGTGGTACTGCTGCTGCTGCTGCTGCTGCCGCTGTGGCAGTTCCTATTGCAGAGCATTCCAATGACGATCCGGCTAATTCTGATGATGATGCTAGTTCTGCTAGTGCTAGTGCTGGTGGGCGGATGGGAATGCTGCAGCGAGCAGAGGGGTCAGCAAGGGATGCAGCACGGGGAGTGAAAGAAGTCATGGGGGAAATCGGCCAGTCTAAGGGCCGGGTGGAGGCACAAGGGGAGAGCAAGGAGAGAGACGGCGGCAGCGAGAGAGAGAGAGGAGGGAGAGGCAACGAGGTGGTACGGCCTTCAGTGCGAGACGCTGTGAGGCATTTTGAGGAAGCGGTGAGGACGACTGTGGGCAGCAGCAGCATCAGCAGCGGCGGCAGCAACTCCTTTGGTGCTGCGAACACAGGCAGTGCCCGCAGGCCCAGCAGCAGCGGCGGTATTGGCGCTGGCAGTGGGAGGATTGGCAGCGGCAGGGGGAGTGTGGGAGGGTTGTCGGCAAGGGATGAAGAGATGGGCAGTGCTAGAGGGGGTGATAGGGATTCTGTAGACATGGCAGATGGGGGTGTGAGGAGGCCGAGGACGAGTGAGGGATGGGGGAAACGAAGCCGAGTGGAGATGGAGGAAGGGGGGGCGCCGTGGATTGAAGGAGGTGAGAGAGGGTTGAGAAGGGTACTGAGGGGTTCTGCAGATGGGCTGGACGCAGAGAGGGGAGAGATGGAGGATGGTGAGATGCGGCACGGGGATATGGGGGCCGAGATTTTGGAGGTGGGGCGGGCAGGTGGCATGGAGGGGGGATCGCGGGGGGAGTTTCAGCACGAAGTAAGATTCGACTCTCGTGCTCTGATGCAGAGTGGCCCCCGCACGCTGCAGCGGCAGCAACTGCCAGGGTTCAGGGAAGGGCTGGGAGGACGGGTAGGGGGAGGGGGAGGGGGAAGCAGGATTGGAGGGAGTTTCAGTGAGAGGAGCACTGGTGGAGGAAGCTTCAGGGAACGAGGTGGGGTTGGAACAGTGGGAGGGAGTTTTAGGGAAAGAGTTGGAGTTGGTGGGAGCTTCAAGGAGGGAGAAGGAGAGGAAGGAAGGTTCAGGAAGCGAGTAGAAATCGGTGGGAGTTTCAGGGAGAGAGCGATGAGGAGTTTCAGAGAGAGAACGGCAAGCTTTAGAGAAAGAGAGGCAAGATTGAGAGAAAGAGAGGGGGGCAGCCGGAGCAGCGGCAGGGAAGACGGGGAAGGGGATTACGAGAATGATCCAGTCGCCAAGGATAGCAGCAGCAGCAGGCGTTTCAGTCCCTTGGGTGGCAGTGGGAGTGGGAGTGATGTGCGCAGCAATGACCCACTTGATGCTGATGCAGCACTTGATGCTGCAGTTGATGGTTCTGCTGCTGCACTGGATGATCTTGCTGCTGCGGCCGCTGCTGCTGCATTTGGTCATGCCGCCGCTGGTGATTGTGATTCCATACCAGGACTATTCTCTGACAGTAACGGTGTAAATACTGTGATGAGACGACTGTCTTTTGAGCGGAGCCCGAGGTCATCGCCGCGAGTGGGAGCAGCAGAGGAGGCAGGGGGAATTGGGGGGGCGATAGGAGCGGGCGAGGAGGGATTGGTGAGTTTAGAACGGCTTCCAGAGCTGACTGCTGCTGCTGCTGCCGCATCTGAGACTGTAGGGAAGGGGAAGAAGGTGCGTAAGGTGGTGAAGGGGGCAGCAGGTAGTGGCAAGGGATTGACAGGGAAGGTTAAAGGAGTGAAGGGGGGGAAGAAGGGGAAGGATGATGATGCTGGAAAGGCAGTAGAGAAGGTCAAGGGGAAAGCTGTGGGGAAAGCAAAGGGCAAGGGATTGGGCAAGGGGGTGGGGAAAAGAGCAGCAGTAGGAGATGAATGTGGGGAGGGGGTGGGCGAAGTGAGTGGGTGCAAAGTGGTCAAGAAGGGTGCAGGTGTCTTGAAGAGAGTGGGGAGCAAAGGGGGTGGGAAGAAGGGCAGGGAGGGCGGGGGAGGTGAGGCAGAGGGGGAGGGTTCAGCTGGTGAGGGCGTGACCTGGCTGGGCAAGTCTGAGGGCAAGGTAGGGAAGGGAGGGGTAGTGAAGAAAAAGAAGTGTGTGAAGGCAGGGGAAGCAGGTAAGGCAGGTAAAGCAGGGAAGGCAAGGATGACAGGGGTTGTCGGGGGGCCAGGGGAAACCGTTGAGGGACAGAAAGGGGCGAAAGCAGGAAGGAAGGTGGTGAGGAAGAGAAAGGGAGTGAGTGCTGCGGTGGAAGGTGCGGGTGCTGTGGACGGTGATCATGCACCTGCTGCTGTTGCTTCTCCTGCTGCTGTTGCTTATCCTGCTGCTGCTATTGCTTTCACAACACCCCCTCCTCCTCCTCCTGCTGCTGCTGCTGCTGCTACTGGCGCCGGTTGCTGTGCCAGGGATGTGGGTCAAGGCGATGACAGGGTATGTGGTGTGAGGGTGGAGGAGAGGAATGGGACGTCAGCAGTTGGAGAGTGCAAGCCAGCAGGGTTTGTGTTGGATGATGGGAAGAGTGCAACACGGGTATCAGCACAAGCGAATGTGGCCCCAGAAACACCTCGACTAGCAGCAGCAGCAAAACCGAAATCGCCAGCAGCAGCATCACCACCATTAAATTTAGCAGCAGCAGCAGCAGCAGCAACGGAACCAAAATCGCCCAGAGCAGCAGGAGCACCAAAATCCCCAGGAGCAGCATTATCAGCAGCAGCGGCGGCGTTAGCAGCATTGCCAGTGACAGCAGCAGCCACAGTACCGAATAAAGACCGACTACGCGCTGCTGCTGCAGCAGCGGCGGCGGCGTCAGCAACAGCAGCAGCAGTGGCAGCAGCAGGAGTGGGAGGGCCATCGAGCCTTGACAATTTCAAGTCCTTGGAAACCCCTGTTCTGCGCTTTGTCAACTCTTCCTCCTCTCGCTCCATGTTCAAGAGCCAGTCTGCCTCCTCCATCCCCCTCTCCTCGCAACTCACCGCTGCCGCTGCCCTCGCTTCCACCTCCACCCTCACCCCCCGTGCTGCCGCCGCCGCCCCAGCCCCCTCCACCTCCTCCTTCTCCTCCTCCTCCTCCAACTCCTCCGCCTCGCTCGCGATCCCCTCCCCGAAAACGCACCCCCCCACCGCCCCGTCGACCCCGCAGCGCACGGCACCACCACCCCGCAGCCCCACGGGACGGGGGCAGCTGAACGGGAAACCCCTGAGTAGTCTCCGTCTGGGCGGGTACTGCGTTCTGCTGGCAGAAGATACCATGGTGATGCGACGCCTGGCGACAATGATGCTGGAGAAGATGGGAGCGGCGGTGGTCGCAGTGGAGGACGGGCAGGCTGCGACAGAAGCTGTGTTGGAGAGGGAGAAGCAGGCGGCGGCAGGGAAAGCAGAGCCGTTTGATGCGGTGATAATGGATTGCCAGATGCCAAGGATGGATGGGTACGTGGCGACGAGGTGGATCAGGGCGAGGGAGAAGGAGGTGGGGGATGGGAGGCATTTGCCGGTGGTGGCGCTGACGGCTCATGCGATGGCGAGTGATCGAGAGCACTGCTTGGCGTCTGGCATGGATGCGTATTTGACCAAGCCGGCGAATGCGGCGCAGCTGGTGGCGACGCTGCATAAGCTGGTGAAGAAAGTGCCTTCGTGAGAGGTGGTGGCTGTGCCAGGAGGAAGGAAGGAGGAAAGCTGGACCGAGGCTACCTCTTTGAGGAAGCGTGTTTCAGTGGCGCCGGCTGCTTGGTTTTGAAAAAAAATCATCACACTGCAGATCGGGAGATTGTATCAGGAGCAACGCGATGTTTGATGTGGCAACAGCACAGGGATTGATCTTCCCATTGAGGTTCGTGGTGCTGTCCATGTGTGTGCTGTGTGCCATTTTCTTCCATCTTTTTCGTTGGTTGTGTAATGTGTCGTGTTGCTTTTGATCATGAGCTTTCTGCACCCACTCTCGTCTCAATAGCCCATGCCCATAAATTTCTTCTCCCATCATTTTGAACATTACGACCTAGCTTTGTTTTCAAAAGTGTGGATGCATTTTCGTCCCTCCTCCATCTGTCCCCTTCCAGTTTGTAAGCAGCAACAAACCGGGACTTCGAAAACACCTTTGCTGGAAGATGTTTGGAGCACAGGTGCGTCAAAAGCATATTGTACATTCATTCATGTACCGCTACAAATATATTGCCTCAGTTCATATTCTGAAATAACTGTCATGCACGTTTTTTACATTCATCCTCTAAACAGCATATTACCATGCACACAGTAAACAACCTAAAGGATAACAATTTCATCAGATGCTCGAGGTGGAAGGAGCAGTTTATGCAGTGCAGCGACTGCTCCTATCGCCAGTATCAGCTACTGGGCAATGGAAAGGCTAAATCCAAACCTAGTCGCCCCAATGCCCTTATCCCTCTGCTCCCCTCCCTGCGGCTGCTGCTGCTGCCCAGCACCACCATTGTTGAATGCCTTGCTGGTGTCCACTTCCGCTGTCACACTCAGTGTCGCCCCTCCTCCTAGCGTGTGCTGCATCCACAGCACATTGCACAGACAAGGCAAGGCAAGGCAAAGCACAGTAAGGGCATGATAATCACCATCCAACACAGCATTATATAGAGCAGCACCAACCCCACCCGCACCCACAACCCCGGCCACGTCATCCGCGCCCCACCCACACCCAGCAGCAAACAAGCCCCTTTCACCCACGAGACTCGCCTACCACTCTCAAATACCCCTCTTCCTCTCACTCTCACCTGCAGCCAGCCATGGAAGAGCCCGTTGCTGTTGAGCTTCCCCTTGAGCTGGGTCTTATCGTCCACCTGGTACTTGAGAGCATACGCCACGTTGTCCTTGCTGGAGTCCTTGAGTGCGCGCTGCAGGTACAGCCCCACTGCCAGCTGCGCGCTGCCAGCTTCTCATCCACGTCCTGAGCATGCTGCACTGCAGGTGCACCTCGTCCCGCCCCTACAGGCATCCCCTCCCCACCTCACTCACACGCAGCAGCAAATAGCCCTCCCCTCACCTGCTAGTCTCCCCGGACCCCTCGTCTGATTCTCACCTGCAGCCAGCCGTGGAAGAGCCCGTTGCTGTTGAGCTTCCCCTTGAGCTGGGTCTTGTCGTCCACCTGGTACTTGAGCGCATACGCCACGTTATCCTTGCTGGAGTCCTTGAGAGCGCGCTGCAGGTACAGCCCCACCGCCAGCTTCTCGTCCACATCCTGAGCGTACTGCAGGTGCACCACGTCCCGCACCTGCATGTCCAGGTACGCTGCTGCTGACATGCGCCCATGCGCCATGCCTATGCCTGCGGTACCATTAGAGGAATCGGATGGGAGATGGGTGAGGTGAGGTGGAATGGGAGGTTCGGCAGTGACATGACAAGCTAACAATCAGTGTGTGAGACAGAGGTAGTCAATGTTTTATGCGCGAGCGAAAATGGGAGGGAGGAATCCGCGTCAGTGTAAACCGACAAACCCTGATGCTGTCAAATCATCTCACCTGCATTGGACTTGATCAGGTTCTGCGAAGCCGTATCATACGCCACCTCGCCGCCCACACACACGCCGCCACCAACACCACCCAGGGCCAGGCTGCTAGTGAGAACAGGTTGCGTGCTGAACGTGGTCCCAGCCGACGCAGCTGAGTACTGCGTGCGGTGCGTGAGAGTCACGCCGTGCGGCAGGCTTGGAGCCGTGCTGGTGGACACGGGCGGGCCCAGGGAGATGGTGGAGGCAGCTGCGCGGGGAGGAAACTCTGCTGCCACTGTCGCCGCCAGCCCACGCGCCATCTCCGGGACCTTGATGCTCGTCTGCACGGTGTGGTAGCGGTTGGGGGGGAAGAAGAGGCGAGGCAAGAGTGGGGACTTGAACCAGAATGCACTTGGGAAAAAAAATCCGGAATTGGAGCGTCTCGTAGCGAATGAGAGATACGTCCGTTTCGAATTCTGTAGCACCACAAGAAAACAAAAGATCCTTCGCGACAGCATCCACATCCACATGCACATGCACGTGCAGAATGTACCCGATGAATTAACATCCAGCAGGCCTGGCAGCAAATCACAGCACCGTACAGGCACGAGAAGGCGGGCCTCACCGTGATCTGCCCGAGAGAACTCGCGGACACCTGGCACACCGCGTCCCCTGGCAGCGGAACCGTGGCGGTGACAAGCCCCATCACGAGCTGCTGCACCTTAGTCACCATGGTCGTCAGCGCCACGCTGCCAGGCGCCACCGCGGAGAGCGCCACCACTTGCGCCGTGGAGAAGCCCTTGCTGAAGAGATCCTTGGACGCCTGCCCCATCTCGCTGAACATCACCGCGGACGGCGGCGACGGTGACGCGGCGGTCGCCGCGGGCTTGGCCTTCCCGCCGGCGCTGCTGTTGGTCGTCTTGCTCCTGGCGGCTCCCGTGTGCGAGTCGCCGCCTGCGCTTTCGCCTCTGCCCCACCACTTGGAAGCGGTGGACGAGGATCCATTCGTCGTTCCTCCTCCTCCCGTCGCTGTGGATGGCGCGGACGCTTGCGTCGTTACTACCGCCACTGGGGACCTCCGGTGTGTCTCGGACTCCATGATTCCGGGTGGCTCGGCTATGCTGTGGGTAGAAAATTGAAAACAATGTGCTAATAGTAGCGCTGGATTCACAAGCGTGTTGCGTTGAGAGGGAAACAGAAGGGACGCCCTCTTTCGCTTGGAAACGAGAAGGTCTGACGGAAGGGCTATGCGCGAGTTGAAGGTTGGAAATTCCAATCGAAATTCACGAGGAATTTGGGAGCGATCCGCTCTGGGAACGAAGCCGAAGCGGGCACGAAGCGACAGCAAGGGAAGGCGAAATGCAGTCGCGATGATGTTCGCCAGGTGGACGAAAAGCACATGCACCTGTGTGGCATGAACACGTGTCGAGTCAAGAATTACTCTGTATTCTGACACCCGATGCAACTACAATTCTGACAACAGTCTATACTGGTACATGCGTTTCAATCTTATTATAGATGATACGTTTCTGTTCTGGATAATAATTGTACTCCGTGCATAATATGTCAGGTAGAAAATTAAATTATTCTATAAAAATACAATGTCATTATTTATAATGAGGCACTGGGAATGGTCAATGCTGGTCTTGAGGTTAAGTTAAGCTTGAAAACAAATAGCTTTATTTGCCTCATTCTGTACACAAATCATTGTGCTACACCAGTGCCATATAACGTACAATTATGTTTCTTCCGTGATGTTTTCCTTTCTGCAGTGGCCGCGTGTGTGGGTGCCTTCCTCCAACTTCCTCGAGCTCAACAAGGCAACACTGTACAGAGGACAAACCGAACAAGGATCTTGAGGTTGTTGGTGGTCTTCAATTGTTCAAGCGGCACAACAGTTGCCCATGCTGTCGACCCGAGTGGATTTATGGAGAAATAAACATTTCTCCAGTCTGAAACCGTGTTTGTTGAATATTAAATCCCGTTGTTTCACTCACCATCCACACTCACTCTCACACTTTTACAATTTAATCGTGTACTTCATCCTCCCTCCCCCTCCCCCCCCACAAAAAAAAACACGTACTCTCACATCCCCCCCACCTCCCCCGCTCAAACATTCTGAAGGTTCTTGCAAGTGGCCAACATTGTTGGAAGAGGACTTTCAAGGGCCAGTGGACGATGATGAAGCAGCTCGTTAGTGGTTGGAAACGACATAGGGAGCTCCTAGCTGACTAAATCGAGGGCTTGGCCCACGGCAGACCAGACTAGTGTACAGAGTGATGTCGTCGTGGCTTGTCGTCACGATGACCCAAGTGGCACACATCACCTTCCATCCATCCTCTCCTCAGTAGCGTGACAATACCGGGGGAACAAGTGGGCTTCAGACGAAACAAAATTGTGAGACATTCCCGCTGCTGGACCCAACCGAAATTTCTGCTTGACGACAGGCACACCACTCAGGAGTTACGGGGAAAATGTATTTTCAAGCAAACCAACAAGAACTTGCATTTTGCAATGGTTGAACTTGGCGTTCGGTTTACATTATCATTCGAAGTGTAGTCAACGGGGGTGGTGGATCAGCTGCTGTTCAGTGGTGGTCGCCATTGCGTCTGGTTGTTCATCAGCAGGTCAACTCCTAATCGGCGCAGTTCGCCTTTGTTGTCCAGGTAGAGAATTTATGAACCATGCATCATCACACGACCACGACCACTTTCCACCATCAGTCATCTGGTCCTCGCATCGGCACTACAATAACCAAAGCGCTAGGGCGACACTGGCGACGGAGACTCTCCGCAGAGGCACATCCTCCTCGCCGAGCAGTAATTTTACGCCATGGAGTCTGCACAGATCCCGCTGTCTCCGTCACACTTTCTCTCTCCGTCCCCCGGGGCATACCTGTGGCCGGTAAGCCCCCCCGCGTTAGTGTTCGGTACTAGCTCAACGCAATTGGGAGTTCAAGGGAGTCGACAGCAGCGTTCAACGCAGTCGCAGCAGCAGCAGCACAACGAGCAGCGACAGAGGCCGAGGGAACCGAGGCAAGGGCACAGGGCGGAGAAGCAGGGCCTTGGGAAAGGCGCAGAGCCTCTGGAAACCGGAAACGCAAGATGCACAGATGATGTGTTGATGTATGAGATGCAAGGTGCTTCCAGGAGCAGCGCCGGAGATTCTTCTGTTTGCGGCGAACCGAGCGAAATGACGGCGGAAGCCAGTAGCGGAAACCGGAGCCTCTCCACTGACCGCCAGCGCGGGCGGAAAGTGCGCGGAGGCGGGAAGGCGGACGGGGATAGGGCTCGGGCGGGGTCTAGCGCAAGGTTGGCAGCGGGAGGCACGGGCGTGGTGCGACGCGCGGAAGAGTATTTAAGAACCGCAGACTCCGCGGAACGCACAACCTCATTATCCCCGTCAACCATCGTCAGAGCGTCTGTCAGTAACCCGAGATCGCGAGCGCCTGGCGCATCACGGCATAACCGGGGGAGTGTGGCTCCAGGCTCAGGAGCTGGTGCGAACCGTGTAGGGAAAAGCGCAGGGGGAAGCTCAGAAGGGGCAGCAGGGGGAAGCGCAGGGGGAATTTCAGGGTGGAGCGCAGAAGGGGCCTCAGGGGCTAGAGACAAGTCGGAACCTCTCGGGATGGGCCTGCGGTACGTTCAGATGCTGAAGAGCGGAGACGACAGCGAGGCCGATTCGAAGATTGTACCCGCTAGTAGCAGCACCGCTGCCGCAATCGGCTCGATCCCCGCTAGTAGCAGTTCCGTGTCTCGTCGCAGAGAGCGGCGCGGAGTCGTCTCTCGGCGGCGGTCGTCTGAGTCGGGTGATTCGAGATCGGAAGGATCCATCGCTGCTGCGGCGGCTGCGGCGGCTGCGGCAACAGTTACCGCAGTAGGCGATGGCGACATCGACGACTACGATGACGGCGACGGCGACGGCATTGACCATGCGAGAGTAGGGTTTCGCGACTCGTCCTTGGCCGGCGACTTCTTAACCAGAAGTTTA
The DNA here is from genome assembly GCA_947471745.1 of Closterium sp. Naga37s-1. Lineage (NCBI taxonomy): Eukaryota > Viridiplantae > Streptophyta > Zygnematophyceae > Desmidiales > Closteriaceae > Closterium > Closterium sp. Naga37s-1. Next base: position 430,301 of record CANJKZ010000430.1, read on the forward strand.
GAAGGTCTGCCGCGCAGAAGGTTCGGCGGTATTAGCGAGGATACAGTCGCAGGTGAAGGTGGCGCTTCCGCCATCGGCGGCGGCGGAGGCGGCGGATACGCTGCCGCGGATCCCTCCCGGCCGCAGGGCTGGAGCAGCCAGCGGGACGGGCGGACGTTGCGGAAGGACCCCTCGACGCAAGCGCAAGCGCAAGCGCAGGTGCAGGGGCAGCCGCAGGCGCAGTGGCAGGCGCAACAGGGTAAGACAGGGAGCAGCTTCAGCAGAAGCAGCCTGGGCAGCATGAGCTTTGGAAGCAGCTACGGCGGCGGCAGTTTCGGCAGCAGCAGCAACTGCAGCACCAACACGAGTGCGAGCAGCAACAGCGCCAGCAGCAGCAGAAGCACAGCGCATTACGTGGCACGTGGATCGAATATAATGGCCGCGTGCGGCCGCGGCAGCGGCGGCGGCGGCGGCGGCGATGGCGGCAGCAGTCCGGGTATTTCCAGTCCCGCGCAGATGTCCCCGCAGCCCTCCCCTTCTAGGCCACGCCAGCAGCAGCACGTAGGGTCGCCGGATTTCCGCCCCAGGTCCCCCCTTCTCAGCGCCGCGATTGCTTGCCCAAAATCCCCGTTATTGGCTTCCTCGGAACCCCGCGCGGGGTCTCCTTCCGCTCCGCTCAGCCCCGCTTGGGAGGAGCGCGCAAGGTCCCCCGTTCCGGGCCCCGCTGATCACCGCCTGAAATCGCCTCTCTCGCGCGGATCCTCCGTGTTCCGCTCGCCTTCCGCGCAGACAGGCCCCTCCGCCTTCCGCCTGCACTCCCCTTCCCCCGATCCTCTCCCTTCCGCACGCCTGTCTCGCCCTGTTTCTCCTCTCCCCGGGCCTCTTCGTCCGCGATCTCCCCTTCCCGAGTCCGCCCACCCCCGATCCCCGTTGCTTGGTTCCGCCCGACCTACATCTCCACTCCCCTTCATCTCTCCGCGCAACTCCGAGTTCGCATCGGCGCGAAACTCCCCCGCCGCCGCCCCTGCTGCTGGTGCGGCTAGCGCAGGCACCCGCCCGACCCGCGGGTCCCTTAGGACTATCCCGCGCAGCAGCAGTTGTCGCAGCGCCAGCAGCTGCGCGCAGGACGACTGGAGCGACTCTGGCGCGGAGGAGGAAATTCGCGCTTCCGCTTCCCCCGGTGCGCTTTTTATCGCGCGTCCTGGCGCCCGTTCCGCCGTCCGCCCCACCCCTTCCGCTTCCGCTTGGGATTCCGCGCAGCCCGCGCCGTCGAGTGTCAGTTCCGCCCATCTCAGCGGTTTCACTGGCCCTAGCAATAGCCGCAGCAACAGCAGTCGCAGTAGTGCCAACGCTTGCGCTCAAACACCTCCGCCAACCACCTCCGCGCGCTGCCCGTCCCCATTGCGGCGCGCGTCAAGCTCCGCATCCGCGCTATCCTCGCCTTCCGCGCCGTCATGTGCCCCCTACAGCGCCCCCCAGGCGCAGGATCGGGGGCCCGCGAACGGGGGAGACGAGAGTGCGACGGGGGATTCGGAGCGGACGTACTACGGGGAAGCGGAGGACGAGGGGGGAAGCGGGGGAGTGCGCGCGAACCTGTCCGCGGACTGCGGGAGGCGGGGGCGACTGGCCGCCGCGGCTGCAGCAGCACGGGCGGAAGTGGCGCATGGGATAGAGAGCGCGAGGCGAAGGGGGAACGGCGCGGAGACGCGCACAGGCGGGGGCGTGGGCGGTGGAGGGGGGATGGTAGCAGGGGGGGGAGCAGGGACAGGAGCAGGGGCAGTGACAGCGGGGGATTTGGGAGCAAGAGGGGCCGCGTGTGGGAAGGTGGCAGAGAGATGTGGTGGTGGGGCGGGTGCAGCAGGCGGTGGGGTGATGGACCTGGGGCCGCCTGGGGGCGGGCGAGGTGGCGTGAGCGGTGGTGTGAGTGGTGGTGGGGGGCAGCAGCGCAGGAGTTCACTTGGCCTTGTTCCACGCATGTCTCGCTCTCTCACCACCACCTCTGCTTCCTTCTCCGCTGCTCGCTTCCGTGCTGCTGCTGCTGCTGCTCGCGCTGCTGCTACTACCACCACCACCGCTACCGCTGCTGCTGCGTCTTTCTTCTCTCCCCCTCTCTCTCTCGCTTTTTCCCCAATACGGTCAGGAACCCTTGGGTCTGCCTCTGCCGCTGCCTTGGCGTCTGGTGGGAAGAAGCTGCTGCACAAGCGAACGCTGTCCATGGGCAATCCGCGCGCAGGTCGGTTCCACACGGTGGAGTCCGTTCTGGGGGTTCACGCCACGTGGCAAACGGAGGAGGAGCAGCTGAAAGCGCTGCTCGCGCTGGTGGACGGCGGGAACGGCGGAGGCGGAGGGCAGGGGGAGAGGGAAGGGGAGGGGGGAAGGGGAGAGTGTGGGGAAAGGCGCGGGGGAGCGGCGGGTGGTGTGGGGGAAGGGCATGAGGCGCGTGTGGCGGCGCAGGATGAGGTGCTGATGAGACGACTGCCGTCTGCTGCTGAAGTGATGGAAGGCGGGGGAAGAGGAGGAGGAGAGAGGGAGATGGGGCGAGGGAGAGAGACGGGGAGAGGGAAGGGACAGGCAGGAGGGGGGGAGGTGTGCGGTGGGGGCGGTAAGGAGCGTCAGGAAGGCAGCAGCATGGGAGGGGTGGGGGTAGGGATAAGGGCTGAATCTGGAGGAGTGGGTTCGTTGGGTGTGGAGCAGGGACGTCGGGATGTGGGATCAGGTGTGCAAGCATCCCCGTTAAGGAGAAACCCGAGTTTGCCTGCGGCGACAGGAGGAGAGCAGGTGGTGGGATCGCCTGTACAGGCGTCCTCCCCGTTGCAGGTGCGGGCGTCGCCAGGGGCGAGGCGAGCAGATGGGTGGGACGCGTGGAAGAGCGGTGTGGGGCGGTACTGGGTGGAGGAGGTGTTGGGGGAGGAGTTGGAGAGGGGGAAGACTCCTGAGAGGAAAGCAGGTGGGCTTGGAAGGGCGAGAACTCCGGAGAGAGTGGGGATGGGAGGAGGGGGAGTTAGAGCACCTGAGTGGGCTCGAGGGGGAGAGAGGCTGAAAACACCTGAGAGGCTGAAAACACCTGAGAGGCTGAAAATACCTGAGAGGCTGAAAACACCTGAGAGGCTGAAAACACCTGAGAGGGGAAAAACACCTGAGAGAGGAAAAACACCTGAGAGAGGAAAAACACCTGAGAGGGGAAAGACACCGGACAGATTGAGATTGGCAGAAAGAAGGGTGCCAGAAAGAGCAGCAGAAGCAGGAGCAGCAGAGGGAACGGGTATAGAGGCTATGCTATTGAGGATAGCAGGGGGTGCAGATGGGAGCAGTGAGTGTGCGGGGCTTGCAGGGACGGGCAGGGAGGATGGGAGCGGGTGCAGTGGGGCGATTCAACCCCATGGCGCTACGCTACCCTCTCAGAGGACAGACCCAGCAGCCTTGCTGTCTGCTGCTGGTGGTGGTGGTGGTGGTGGTGGTGGTGGTGGTGGTGCTGAGAGGAGGATGGGGGAGGGGGAGGCGGAGATAGAGGCGGAGTGTGATGCGGTGTCGGGGGGATGGACGTGGCAGCATGGTGGCTGGAGCGAGCGGTATGGTGGGGTGGGCGACCATGCCTCTCATCATGCTCACAATCCGGATGCTGCTCATGCTGCTTACGATGCCTGTGATGTTCACGATCCCCCTTCTGGTGCCTGTCATGCTCCATCTGCTGCTGGAGGTCCCGTGAGGTCGTCCTCTGATCTCGTACATGTTCGGTATGGTATGGATGGTGGGGATGGTATGGGTGGCACGTATGGCCTGCACGATTTTGACAGGGAAGAGCAGGGGGAGGAGCATAAGGAGTGGGGTCTTGCGCATGCGGATGCGCATGGGCATGGGTACGATGATGGTGAGGAGTGCATGTACGAACATGGGGATGATTGCAGCGTGGAGAACGAGCATGCACATGCACATGGGCATGAGCATGAGCATGGGCATCCGCATATGGACGGGTTTCGGCTCGAGAGTGATGTGCATGGGGATGGGTGCATGCATGGGCATGGGCATGGGCATGGGCATGGGCATGGGCATGGGCATGGGGGTGGGAGTGGGGATGGGTGCTCAGAGGGGCATGAGGAGGCGGACGCGGGGTTGTGGCACACGGAACTTGCATCTGAGGATTCAGAGTCAGGGGGCGGGTTAAGGCATGGGTGTGCGTGTGGGTATGCGCATGGGTATGCGCACGGGTACGGGCTTGCATATGGTGAGGTGGAGGATTATGAGGTAGAGCTTGTAGACCATGAGGAGGAGGAGGGGGAGGAGGTGGAAGATACAGGATACATGGATCATGGGGAGGCGGAGACAGAGAGTATGTGTTATGAGGAGGAGGAGGAGGAGGATGCAGAGTGTGTGTATCAGGGGGAGGCGGAGGATGCAGTGGGTATGTATCACGAGGAGGAAAACCCTGATTACACGGAGGAGACTGGGAGCGTGGAGGATAGACACGGGGAGGAGGAGGCGGAGGAGGAGGCTGAGGAGGAGGAGGAGGGAGACGTTATCGGCGGGCAGAGGAGTGGGGGGGAGGGAAGGGAAGGGGAAGAAGAGGGGACAGTGGAGGGAGGGGGAGGAGTTGAAGGCCAGCCAGATCTAGGAAAGAAGAGTCTGAGTGCGCCTGCTGGGTCCTTGGCTGCTTCTGCCTCTGCTTCTGTGATTGCTGTAGGGCTTCAGCAGGTCGGAGAGGAAGGGGGTTGGGTGGAGTGTGGAGTGGTTGCAGCAGGAGGAGAAGGGGAGGAGATGGGGAGGGGAGGGGTGGTGAGGAGGGGAGAGGAGGAGGAAGAAGACGAGGAGGAGGAGGAGGAGGAAGAGGAGGAGGAGGAGCCGGAGTTGTTGCGGCGGAAGAGCTTTGGAGGGCGGATGGGTGCCAGCTTTGGCGCGCTGCTGAGGAAGAGCAGTGAGTTTTGGTTTCCTCCTTGCTGCTCCTTCCTGCTCCTTTTGAGGCTTGCTCTGAAACGCCCAAAGCACACAGCACACAGCACACAGCACACAGCACACAGCACACAGCACATAGCACACAGCACACAGCACACAGCACATAGCACACAGCACACAGCACACAGCACATAGCACACAGCACACAGCACACAGCACATAGCACCCAGCACATAGCACACAGCACATAGCACACAGCACACAGCACGCATCACCACAGCACTGAAGCTGACCACTCGCCTCCCTCTCTCACTTGCTCCTCCTCCAACTTGATTATTTTCTTCCGTGCTTCCGTGCGTCTACCCTCCTCTCCTCTCCAACCGCCACAATATCACTCTCACCGTCTCTTCTCCCCCTCCTTGCCACATTGCCACTTCCACCGAACTCACACCCCTATCTCCCTTTTCTCCACGCTCCCCCTCCGCTCTTCTTTGCAAGACCCTCTTATGGCCCTCTCACCCAATTCCTCTCTCTCTTCCCCCACTCCACTCTTCCCTCTCTGCACCCCCCACCCCCTCCCCTCCGCTTCCTCCTCCACCCCACCACCAGACACGCTATCGAAGATGGACAGCAAGCCGCCCAGCCCCTTTTGAGACATCCCAAAATTCTCTCTGCCTGCTCTCCCCTCTCTCCCCTCTCTGTCCTCTCTCCCCTCTCTCCCGCGAAGATGGACCGCAAGCCGCCCCGCCCCTTTTGAGACATCCCAAAATTCTCTCTGCCTGCTCTCCCCTCTCTCCCCTCTCTGTCCTCTCTCCCCTCTCTCCCCCACCTCCCTCCCACCGCCGCCACCAGACACGCTATCCAAGATGGACCGCAAGCCGCCCCGCCCCTTCCTCGCCGCGCGAACCCCCCCGCTCCGCTCCCTCACCATCTCCCGCGCAGCCTCCGCCTCCCGCAAAGCGGCCTCCTCCGCGTCGCTCAAAGCCGCGTCCGCCATCGCGCTCGCCACCACCGCAGTCACCAGCCTCGGCCGCTCCGCATCCCTGCCCTACGAGTACGAATACAACGGGATAAACCAGCCCAAGCGCGTGCACTTCCAGCTGTCCGAGCTCCAGCTTGCAACCAACTACTTTTCCAAGGAGAATATCCTCGGGCAGGGCGGGTTCGGGACGGTGTATGGAGGTGTGCTGCCGGCGCCGCCGTTTGAGGAGGTGGCGGTGAAGGTGCTGAAGAGAGGGTCCGTGCAGGGCGACGGGGAGTTTGTGACGGAGCTGGAGCTGCTGTCCCGCACGGCACACCGGCACCTGGTGAAGCTCATGGGGTTCTGCATGACCACCACGCAGAGGATGCTCGTGTACCAGCTTGTGGCCAATGGGTCGCTCACGGATCACCTCACAGGTGTGTGTGTGTGGGGGGGTCTGTGTGGGTCTGTGTGTGTGTGTGTTTGTTGAAGGGGGAAGGGGGGGGGGGGGGGGGTAGCCTTGAGAGTGCTCGTCGTTTTTAGAACCGCTATGCCTTTCCCACTGTCGTGCATGGCCAGCTGCCATTTGCCTCCACGTCTCTGCACTGCACACACCTCCCAGCGTGCACACCTCCCAGCGTGCACACCTCCCAGCGTGCACACCTCCCAGCGTGCACACCTCCCAGCGTGCACACCTCCCAGCGTGCACACCTCCCAGCGTGCACACCTCCCAGCGTGCACACCTCCCAGCGTGCACACCTCCCAGCGTGCACACCTCCCAGCGTGCACACCTCCCAGCGTGCACACCTCCCAGCGTGCACACCTCCCAGCGTGCACACCTCCCAGCGTGCACACCTCCCAGCGTGCACACCTCCCAGCGTGCACACCTCCCAGCGTGCACACCTCCCAGCGTGCACACCTCCCAGCGTGCACACCTCCCAGTGTGCACACCTCTCAGATACGCACTGTCACACACACATGTGCGCCCATGCCTCTAATCCTCCCTCCCCCCCCCCACCTCCCCCACACCCACCCTTCATTACCCCACCCACCTGTCGTCACACGCGTCTGCATGCGTTGCCATGGTCCCCTGGCAGGCAGCAAGCGCAGTGACAACAGCCCTCGTGTGCGTGCATGCCTCCTCATCCTCCCTTGCCCATTCGCCCCTGCCAACACCCACCCACCCACCCACCCACCCACCCATCCATCCACCCAACCCACCTGCACATGTATCCATGCCGTTGTCCCCCTGGCAGGCAGCAAGCTCAGTGAGAACGGCCCGCTGCCATGGGAGCGGAGGCTGCGGATAGCCATAGGAGCCGCCAAGGGCATTCGCTACCTGCATGCCCAACGACCCCAGGTGCCTTGCTCCGTTTGCTTTTCCATCGTTCCCTCATCTCCCAACCCCCATCTCTGTTTGTCTCTGTTCTCCCTCCCCCACTTTCCGTCTGCCTCCCTTCTACCTCCATGTAACTTCGCTTCCCTCTTTCAGCCCACGGATAACATATTCCTCGCTTCCTGCTGTTATCTTTAACCCTTCCACCACCTCCTCTTCTGCTTTGTTCGAAACACCCTCTGTCTCCTTACGTCTAGTCGTTTTTCCTTCTGTTCTTCCTCCTCCTTCCCCTTAACCTCTCTGCCCCTCCTAGCCTCATCACTCCTGCCACCCTCTCCCTCTTCGTTCCACTCACCACGTTCTCTGCCCTTCCCACCTCTTCCCAACCTCTCGCCTCTTCCCTGCAGATCCTGCACAGGGACATCAAGGCCTCCAACATCCTCCTTACAAACAGCTTCGAGGCTAAGGTAAGGCACAGTCTCTTCTTCCTGTCCGTCCCCACCTTCCATCCAGCACATGACATAAAATTCTAGAGGCTTTTTGCTTGCAGCGCTACTGGTAGAAGAGGGGACAGGAGGGGAAGAGAGGGGAGGGGAGGGGAAGAGAGGGGAGGGGAGGGGAAGAGAGGGGAGGGGAGGGGAGGGGAGGGGAAGAGAGGGGAGGGGAGGGGAAGAGAGGGGAGGGGATGGGAGGGGAAGAGAGGGGAGGGGAGGGGAGGGGAAGAGAGGGGAGGGGAGGGGAGGGGAAGAGAGGAGAGGAGAGGGGAAGAGAGGGGAGGGGAGGGGAGGGGAGGGGAAGAGAGGGGAGGGGAGGGGAGGGGAGGGGAAGAGATGGGAGGGGATGGGAGGGGAAGAGATGGGAGGGGAGGGGAGGGGAGGGGAGGGGAGGGGAGGGGAGGGGAGGGGAGGGGAGGGGAGGGGAGGGGAAGAGATGGGAGGGGATGGGAGGGGAAGAGATGGGAGGGGAGGGGAGGGGAGGGGAGGGGGGAAAGGGGAGGGGAAGAGGGGACGAGAGGGGAGGGGAGGGAAGGTGCGCTATTCACCCTGCCAGCCAGCCCAGTGCCCTTTGCAAGAGACAAATGCAGTCTTTGGGTGTCATGTCTCCCCACTCTCCCCCGTTCCCCACACTCCCTTTCCCCGCCGCCCTTCCCTTCCTATTTTCCCCCTGCCGTTCCCTTCCCTCCCTCCACCCCTCAGGTGGCGGACTTTGGGTGTGCGAAGCTGATTCGGCGCACGGAGAGTGTGGTGAGCAAGGCGACAGGGCTGGCAGAGGAGCGGCTGGTGGAGTTTGTGGACCTGGGCGTGGGCACCATCGGCCACATGGCACCCGAGCTGCTGCTCGAAGGGGAGATCAGCGCTGCTTCTGACTGCTTCGGGTGAGTGAGGCTGCTGTGGGGGTTGGTTGCTTGCTGGTGACTAGGAGCATATCATGATATCACTAAAACCATCAGCCACATGGCTCCCAAGCTGCGGAAGATCAGCGCCGCTTCTGACTGCTTCAGGTGAGTGAGGCTTCTGTGGGGTTTTGAGCAGGCGGTGCGTGTGTGTGTGTGCTCTTGTAGATTCACACATGCATCGCTTTACAAATGGCCGTATGCATTTCCATATGCATTCACCTCACCATCTCCTTCTCCCTCTCGCTCTCCCTCTCGCCCTTCCTGTCTCCCTCACGCTCCCTCCCCCTTCCTTCTCTCCCTCTCCCTCTTCCTCCCTCTCCCTCCTCCCCCCCTCTTCTTATCAACCTTTCTCCCCCTTGTGCGCTATCACACCAGGTTCGGAGTGGTGCTGCTGCAGCTGCTCACAGGCAGAGACCCCGTGGATGCCGACAGAAGGCCGCTCGTCAACTGGGTACGTACAACATCCCTACCCACTGGCCTACTGCAGCAGCAGACCTACTGCTGCACACAACCTACTGGCCTCCACATCCTTCAAGCACCCTTTTCACTTCCTTACACACCCTCTTTCACCCCATTTGTTCTCCATCCTCCCTCGCCTTCTCTCTCAACCCCATGCCCACTCCTGTTTCCCCCTGCTCCCCTCCCGCATTTTTTCCCACCCTCCCTCCTCGCTTCCCCCGCTTGTCTCCCCCTCTCCTCCCCCCTTACCCCCGTGTTCCTTTCCCCACTTTTGTCTACCCCTCGCTCCCTTCTCCCCCCACCACAGGCGCAGCCGTATCTGGAGGAGAGGCGGTGGGACGAGCTGATAGAGCCGTTCCTCTTGGAGTCGCGCCTGCCGGCCCGCCACGACTCCTTCCACTCCTTTGCGCTGCTCGCGCAGACCTGTGTCAGCTTCGACCCGCTGCTGCGCCCGCCCTTTGACCTCGTTGCTGCCACCCTCGAGCGCATCCTGCAAGGTCGGTGCCGCCGCCGCTGCTGCCGCCGCCGCTGCTGCCGCCGCCGCTGCCGCCGCCGCTGCCGCCGCTCCTGCTGCCGCTGCCGCTCCTGCTGCCGCTGCCGCTCCTGCTGCCGCTGCCGCTGCTGCTGCCACTGCCTCTGCTGTTGCCGCTGCCGCTCCTGCTGCCGCTGCCACGGCTGCCACTGCCGCTGCCACTGCTGCTGCCACTGCTGCTGCCACTGCTGCTGTCACTGCTGCTGCTGCTGCTCCTGCCGCCGCTGCTGTCGCTGCTGCTGCTCCGTCACACTAGCATCTTAGGTCACACAAAACAAGCCCATAAACCAGGCACAAATCGGCTCCTCTCGCTCTGACCTCTCACTTTTTCGTTTCTCTTTACCCCTTGGTTCTGTGTGCTCGCCCCCCATCCCTTCAATCCTCTCATTATGCTCTGTCTTCCCACATCTCCTCTCACTCGCCCCCCCTCCCCCCCCCCCCCCCCTTCCCTCTCATCCCCTCGGGAATCCATCAGCCGACAAGGACAATGCGCCTTCCATGCCGCCACAAGCAGTGCGCCGCTCCCACTCGCACTCTCCATCGCACCCAGCGTCGCACGCCCACTCTCGCTCGCACTCCTTCTCCCGCTCTGCCACCACATCTGCAACCAGCAGGGGCTCTCCCCAGGTTGTCTCCGCTTCCTCCTCCCACCACAACCCTCACCAGCAACAGCAGCAGCAGCAACCGCGGCAGCAGAAGAGCGAGGCAAGAGGCATTATCCGGTCATTGTCTAAAAGTGGCAGCGCCCCCTGTCCGGGTCTCGATGCTGCTCCTGGTGCTGCTGCCGCTGCTGCTGTGTCAGGGCTGGCAGCTGCTGGAACTGGAAGCCACAGCACGAGCGCTGAGAAACACCGTCGCAGGAAGAGCCGGGGCGGCGGGGATAGTACTGGGCACAGCAGGGCAAGCAGTAGAAGCAGCAGAGGCAGCATTGACACTGCTGATGGAGCGAGAGGAGAAGCAGATGCAATATTTGCCCGTAATCCCTCTGGCACTGCAGCTGCTGTTACCGGACCTGGTGTGTCGGTTGCAGCGGCAGGCGCCGCGCAATCGCGGGCGGAAGAAGTGAGGCGGCTGATGGCTCTGGTGGAAGAGGGCAACAGTGAGCGGATCGAGTGGGGTGAGACGCTCTCTCGTGTCCGTGACGGCACATCTCAGCAGCAGCAGCAGCAGCAGCAGCAGCATGTGGGCTGCGATGGTAGCAGCAGTGGTGTTGATGGTAGTATAAGTGGGTCTATGAGTAGTGCTATCAGCACTGGCGATAGTGCCAGTTGCAACGCTCCTGCTGGTGGTGGCTTAGGCACAGGTTTGAGTAAGCATAGCCATAGTGACTCCACTGTTGGAAACTTGGAGTGTGATAGCGGACTGGCTGCAAGTAGAGCAAGTAGCAGCAGTAGTGTTAGGTCAGGTAGCAGGGACAGGAAGACCAAGGAGGGCAGCAGGAAAGGGAGCAACTGGAGCAGGAGTAGCAGCAGCAGCAGCCTCACCACCACAGTCACCAGTGGTAGCAATGATAATAGCAGTGGCAGTAGCAGGAGCAAAGGCAGCAGCAGCAGGGACACAGGCACAGCTACCTCTGTGCGTAGAAGCTCTAGTTTGTCCACCAGCAGTGGTGGTAGGAGAAGCAGCAGGGTGGGAAAAACCGCAGGTGAGCGATCCAGCAGCAGCAAGTGATGATGATGGGGGGAAGGCCGAGCTTGTGGCAGGAAAGAGTCGGGGGTGTCAGGGTGAAGCAGCAGGAGCAGCAGCAGCAGCAGCAGCAGCAGCACGACCTTGAGCGTAACTTAGGAGGGAGGTGAGAGGAAGCGGCAACAAAAAAGAGCCGCGTCACCTAAGGGGCACCTCAATAAAGGGACATGTTTAGATATCTTGATAGAGACCATCCATCCAGGTTTGCCGATACATTAAAAATTAGTCAGCACTTCCATGTTGGAGATAGCAGGCTGTTATGGAAGTGTTCATGATTGTATATCTGCTGGCCAAGCCAGCCTATTGTATTTATACTAGGATTTGTGCAGGATTTTAGGCTAGTGTGCATGTATGTTGGCTTCTGTTGTGCCATATTGTTTGCTAGTATGACAGCTTGTTCCGCTAATCAGAATCGATTCCTTAGTAGCTGATGATGAAGCCCAATGTTACTACAGCATCTGATTCGTATTCCCACAACAACAGTTATCCACAGGACTCTACATATTCTCATAAGGTGGTGCACTGTACCGGTACAGAATATCAATCGTGTTATTTCACTTGAATGTATTGACCTGACACACTTGCCCAGCGTTGTGGTCTCTGGTGCTGCATGATGGGCAATGTGGGCTGGTGCCACGTCATATTCTTTTCAGCAACCGTGTCAATCCCATGGCAAGCGTCACCTGCCCGATGCAAAAAAAAACTACGAACGTATTTTCTAGGGTCAGCTCAACAGTCTCTTTGTCTATGTACTCCGTTCAAACCCTGCAGCTTTGCGGGACTGCTGGAAAATTCTGGTATAGAGAATTCAATTCGAGTTAATCCGCAATATCCAAACCTTTTCCTGAACAGCGCTGCAGAGACGCACATGGTGACGTGCCGCCTTCGGGGAAGATGAAGGCCAACCCATTTCAGCAGCGCGGGGCGGGGTTGCACTTGCACCAGCCACGATGGGCGCGGGAGCAGCGCCTGCAACAAACTTTTTTGCGTGTGGTGTGGACCCCGAAGCGCGACGTTTATGCGGCGTCCTTCCCGGCTACCTTCGCTACTTGGCTCAAATCGCCTCCTCTTCTCTTCGCTTCTACAAATATCACCTCCAACAACGGCTGTCCTTGGAGTTTGTTCACCTCCTACTGTTACCTCTCTTGCTGGCTCTTTCGATCACAAACGCTCACAAGCCTGTCATACGAAGTCCACAGAAACGAGCTCTAAGAAGACTTTCAGCTAATCGCTCCTTCCGTCGTCGTCGACCTCTAATCATCCAGTTTTGTTTAGAATTACGGGCTCGTTTGTAATTAAAAATTTGCTCCGTCGACACCAGTTACATACATCCGTAGCGTTATGTCAAATACTCTCGAAGTGACAGGTACGGATACAATCAGACACATCTGCACCCCAGATATTGACTGAATTAGGGGCAGGCCCGCTTCCCATCCCAACCCACCTGCGCCTCGTCTGACTGAAAATAAAGAAGCGTTTCGTGCTCGGGTCGCGGTTCGTGTGAACCGTACCACTAATAGCGCTAGAGTACCGCAGCGCCTGATTTTCGTCGTTCGTAGGACATCGCTGCATGCTCAGCAGCTCAGCAATAAATACTCTGCCATGTGTGCTCAGCGATATTTGTTCCCCGGCAAGGATGAGTGAAACCTGAACCGGTCTAGATACCTTAAGCGGGGCAACGTCTGATCAGAATCATCTTAATCCTCGCGCGCGCCGACACGCGTGCCACCCGCACACGGCTTTTTCACTCCTCTCTCTGCCTCTCCGCTTCTCCCCCTCTTTCCCTCCCCCCTTCTCTTCCGCCTCTCCGCGTCTCCCCCGGCGTGCGCGCGCAGTGGTGGGCGGAGTGGGGTTGTCGGACAAGGAGCTGTTCACGCGCCAGGACCCGTACATCGTTCTCGAGTACGGCCAACAGCGCTTCCGATCCAAGACAGACATAGGTACACAAACGCTCATCGCATCGCATAAAATTGCATCGCGCTGGGATGGCAGCGCGCATCGCTTGCTATGAGCATAGCGCAGCGCAGCGCCGCCCGGGTAGGACAAAAGCCGCGCATCATTTGCGTGGCACGCCGGGCTGTTGCCCTTCAGCCCCGTACTGTTGAAGCTCTGCGTCGCACCAGTGCAACATAAAAGCGTCCCTTACCCCGCTTTCCCGGGTCGTGACTCGTGACTCGTGATCATGTGCATGTCTCTGTCTGTATCTGGGCGATTGTTTAGGCGCGTCAAAATTCACCTCATCTGCGTGACTCTGTCCGCATCCGCGCCACACGACGGCACGAACCCCGCGTTCAACGCCGCGTTCACGCTCTCAAGTCTTGAGGCGCCACAAGAATTCCTTCTGCCCCTGCCTCCCTCGTCCCCCTATCCGCGCCGCTATCCGCGCCAGACGGCGGCACGAACCCCGCGTTCAACGCCACGTTCACGCTCTCGCTGCTGCCGGGTCTCAACGAGCTCTGCGTCGTCATCTGGAACGAAAACGTGCTGCGCGATAACGTCATCGGCTCCTGCAGGTGCTCTGCCACCCGCCCTCCTCCCCTCCTCCCTCCCTCTCTCCTCTCCTCTCTCCCTCTCTCCTCTCTTCCTCTCTCCCGCCTTCCTCCCCTCCTCTCTCCCTCTCTCCTCCTCTCTCCTTCTCTCCTCTCTCCCTCTCTCCCTCTCTCCTCTCTCCCTCTCTCCCTCTCTCCCGCCTTCCTCCCCTCCTCTCTCTCTCTCTCCTCTCTCCTTCTCTCCTCTCTCCCTCTCTCCCTCTCTCCTCTCTCCCTCTCTCCCTCTCTCCCTCTCTCCTCTCTCCCTCTCTCCCTCTCTCCTCTCTTCCTCTCTCCCTCTCTCCTCTCTCCCTCTCTCCCTCTCTCTTCTCTTCTCCTCCCCTTTCGTCTCCCGTCTCCTTCCCTCCCTCCCTTCCTCCCCTCCTTCCTTTTTATCCGTCCCTTTCTCCCTTCCCTCCCTCGCCGCGGCTGTCCTCCCACTCCTTCCTCGCTTCACCTCCTGCTTCGATCAAACAGAGCTTAGAAGAAATTCTCTCTGTCCACCCCCTTCCAGCATATCTGTTCCATTATACCTGTGGTTACGGCTCAATCGACTCCATTCCTGCCGTTTTTCCATATGCGTCTGCCATCCCTTGGCCGCAACTGTTCTCCCATGCTGCCCCCCTGTGCGTCCCATGTGTGCCCCCTGTGCGTCTGCTGTGCCTTATTTGGTGTCCCGTGCAGAATAGCATTGGATAGGGTGCTGGCAACGGGCTTTGAGGACGGCTATTTTCCCGTGTACAACAAGCGACAGCAGTGAGTTTCCGCACACGCACACGCACGAGTGGCAAGAGCTAGGGCAAGTGGAAGGGATAGTCACAGGGACAGCGTCTGTGGCAGGCAGGCAGGCAGGCGGGCAGGCAGGCGGGCGGGCGGGGGGGGTGGGGAGCAGGCAGGCAAAGTGCAGGTTGCGTCTTTTGCATGTCATAAGCAGGCAGGGAGGCACGACCGCGACCATGCGTTGAGGCCACTGTGCTGCCACTCTGACGCCTCTCCATCGCGTTTCGTCAACCTTCACCGCTCCCTCTCCCCTATCCCCTCTCCCCTATCCCCTCTCCCCTATCCCCTCTCCTCTCCCCCTTCTTCCCTCTTCCCTCTTCCCTCTTCCCTCTTCCCTCTTCCCTCTCCCGTCTCCCCTTCCCCCTCTCCCCTCCGCCCTCCCCCTTCTCAAACTCCCCACTCCCTCGTCATGCCCCCTCACAGTCAGCACGGTTCCCTACGAGTCATTCTCAAGTACCGTCCCCAGGTAAGCCCTCCCCACACCCAATCCCACTCCCGTGCTCCCTGGTTGTCGCTTCTCACTCCGCGATCCCCTTTTCCCCTTGTGCCTTCTGCCATCGCTTCTTCTGTATCTTCAACCCATGCCTCTCCTGCATTGGCATAGTCATGTCTCGCCGTGCCAGTCTCTCAGTCACCCTCGTATCCAATCTGCTCACAGCCTTTTGAGGCATCTCAGAAATCACAAGGTCAAACGGTCATAGCCGCTTGCACCTCCTCTGCACTCCTAATGTGCTCCACCCATCACCCACATACCGATTCGCACACCTGCGACACCATCCCCTTCTTCCCTTCTCACCCCACTCCCTAACCTCCCCATTCTCTACCCTCTCATGCCACCTCCCCTCCCGTTCCCCCTCCCCTCCCTATCCCCGTACAGTACTCCCCCTCGCCATATCCCGCGGCACCCTACCCTCCACCCTACACTGCTCAACCACCCTACACTGCTCCTCCTCCCGCCTACCCCCAAAGCTACCAGCCCAACCAGTACCCCCCACCTTCATCCTACCCCCCCTCTCAGTCGTACACCTATGGCCAGGCTCCTCCTTACCCTCCCTCGTACCCACCTCCAAATGCGGGCTCTTACTCCTATCGCTGAGATTTTGTTACCCTGGGAAGTTGGACATTTGAAGGCGCTGTGCTGTGTTGATAGGTAATTTGCAGCGTTGGGTAGTTAGTTAGGCTGCAGTGAGTGCTGTACAGGCATGTTTAGAGTACACGAGTAATTTAGGTGGATCAACTTCTTCAATAAATGCTCTATTTTCTTGTCAGCATTCTAATTTTAGCTTATGCATTAAGCACAAAGACCTGTGCAATACCATAACTGTGTAGGTACATTGTATGTTATTGTCAAATGTTGTTATAGGTTCTTAGGCTACAGTGAGAAGCACTCTAGGGAGTACAACACTTTTAGGGTTGCTATTTGTATCCCTTGTTTCCCTAGTTCACATATTCCGTTGTTCGCTAACTTTGAGATGGTATCATGACTAGGTGTCGATCCTCTCGCCTAGCCTAGCCTAGCTCGCGCCCTAGAGCCCTCCGCACCCTTGCGCCCTCCGCGCCCTCCGCGCCCTCCGCGCCCTCCGCGCCCTCCGCGCCCTCCGCGCCCTCCGCGCCCTCCGCGCCTTAGCCTCCGCGCCCTCCTCGCCATCTCCGCGCCTTAGCGCCCTCCTCCTTCGCGCGTTAGCGCCCTCAGCGCCCCTAGCATGCGCCCCTAGCCCGTCGCCCAGGCGCCCGCCCTAGCCCGACGCCCAGGCGCCCGCCCTAGCCCGTCGCCCAGGCGCCCGCCCTAGCCCGTCGCCCAGGCGCCCACCCTAGCCCGTCGTCCAAGCGCCCGCCCTAGCCCGTCGCCCAGGCGCCCGCCCCAGCCCGTCGCCCAGGCGCCCGCGCCCTAGCCCGTCGCCCAGGCGCCCGCCCTAGCCCGTCGCCCAGGCGCCCACCCTAGCCCGTCGCCCATGCCCACGCCCTAGCCCGTCGCCCAGGCCCGCGCCCTAGCCCGTCGCCCAGGCACCCGCCCTAGCCCGTCGCCCTGGCGCCCGCCTTAGCCCGTCGCCCCAGCCCGCGCCCTGGCCCGTCGCCCCAGCCCGCGCCCTAGCCCGTCGCCCCAGCCCGCGCCCTAGCCCGTCGCCCCAGCCCGCGCCCTGGCCCGTCGCCCCAGCCCCGCAGGCAGCGCGCCGCCGGGTAGCGCGCCCCGCAGGTAGCGCGCCCCGCAGGCGGCGCGCCCCGCGGGTAGCGCGCCCCGCAGGCAGCACACCCTGCAGGCAGCGCGCCCCGGAGCGCTTTAGCGCCTGAAAATAAATAAATAAATAGAAATTAAACCCTAAAACAAAAAACAAAAAAAAGGGTTTAGGGTGGGGGCCTGCAACTGTCACCCGCGTTCCTGCTTGCCGGACGACCTGCACAGTTGCCTGCATCCCGCAGCCGTCAGTACTGCAGCCCCTACTGTCGCACGTAAGTTCCACTGCCAGTGGCTCTACTAGCGGCAGCCGACAGCCGCACTTACGGTCTCTAGCTCTGGCCGTTCTTACCTCCAGCCAGCCCTAGCTCGTCGTTTCTAGCTCCAGCCGTTCTAGCTCCAGCCGTTCTCGCTCCAGCCGTTCTCGCTCCTCGCTCGTAGCTCAGTTTGCTCCGTGCTCCAGCCGTTCCTCGCCTAGTTTCACCTGGCGCTCCTAGCTTAGTTCGCTCCGTGCTCCAGCAGTTACTCGCCTAGTTTCACCTGGTGCTCCTAGTTGTTCTCGTTTTTCACTGCAGCCGTCCCTAGCTCCTGTCGCTCCTAGCCTGCCGCTCCTGCACCCCGCTAGCTTTTATCATGGAGTCCACTAGGGTTCTCCAGCAGCAGGGACATCAGCAGCGGCCGTTTCAGCAGTGGCTTCCACAGCAGCAGGGGCGCCCTCAGCAGCTGTGGCGCCCTCAGCAGCCGTGGGGGCCTGGTGGTTCAGGTCGCGTTGGCTGCAGCAGCGGCCCAGCCAGCTGGGGGGCTCGTCGCGGTGGCCGCGACGTCGGCCCCTGCCAGTACCGGATCCTGACCGGCCCTGGTGCTGGCACTACTTGCTGGCGTCCTGACCACTCTGCACAGCGCTGCTACAGTTGCCTCGACGACCTTTACCGTGAGCGTTTTGGGCCTGAGTCGGCTCCCCCGATCTGGCCCGGTCTGTTTCGTAGTGGTTACCCTGTGTTGGATATGTCTATGGATGCTGTTTATTCTGTCACGTACGGGTCTCTTGGCTTACGTGTACCTAGCTTAGGACCTTTGCCTGTTGCTAGTGTCGGTACTTGTGCTTTTAGTGTAGGTGCTTGTGTAGTCACTAGCCCGGCCGTGACGACTGCTGTTGCGTCGCTCTCCTTCATGCTGGACTCCGGCGCGTCTCAGTGCTTCTTCCGCGACCACACCATTGTCACACCTCTTTCGGCTCCAGTCCCAGTTGCCCTGGCTGATCCTACTTCAGGACCAGCAGTTGCTCGCAGCTCGACCACCCTCCCGTGCCCAGCTGTCCCCTCTGGTTTCCTCACAAGTCTCTACATCCCCTCGTTCTCTCGGAACTTGGTGGGTGTTGGATACCTTCAGGACCGGGGGATCACAGTCACTTTTCCTGCGCACGGGAGGACTGCGATCTGTACGGACTCTTCCACCGGGGCAGTTCTTGCCACGTTCACCAGAGAGCCCCACTCAGGTCTCTTCGTCCTGCACACTCCGCCCCCGCAGGTAGCTGCGTCTGGTCAGGTTGCTTCGTCCCCCCCGGTAGCAGAGTCTGGTCAGGTTACTGCGTCCCCACCGGTTGCTGTGTCCGATCAGGTTGCTGTGTCTGGTCAGGTTGCTGTGTCCGGTCTAGTTGCTGCGTCTTGCTCGTGTCGGTCTTTCACCCACCGGACCGTCTTGTGGCACCACCGTCTTGGCCACGCGTCGATCCCCCGCCTCCGCACTATGGCTAGTCACCGTCTTGTCTCAGGTCTCCCTCGCGTCTTCCCGTCGCTCCCTCCCTCGCCTGCGCCGCCGTGCACTCTTTGCGTCGCCGGCCGTCTTCGTGCCACTCCGCACTCCTCCCTTCGTCCGGCCACTGCTCCCTTCCAGACACTCCACTTGGATGTCTGGGGCCCTGCACCTGAGAGAGAGCGCTACTTTCTGGTGGTCGTCGACGACTTCTCCAGGTACACCACGGTGTTTGTTCGCACTGACGTGAGGTACTTCCTTCTGCGAGAGCTGCAGCGACGCGGCCAGGCACGCCTGGACTTTGTGGCCTCAGAGGCCAACACTGCAGACGTCTTCACCAAGGCACTGGCGCTTGGTGACCACCACAGGTTCTGTGTGCAGTTGGGGCTTGTTGAGGTAGGCCCTCTGTTGCTGTAGACTTGCTGTTTGCTCTGCTTGTTGTGCTTTGCTATATATATCCTAATGAACTCTTGAACTGGCCTTGTGGCCGCTTGCCTGTGCTCGGAATTTGTGTGGTGTCCTTGAGATCCACCCTGAGCTTGCTTTGCTTCTTGCATTGACTGGTCTTGTGACCGTTTGTTCACCCTGCTTGCTTTGATGCCCCTCACTTAGCCTATGGGGGTGTGTCAAATGTGATTATAGGTTCTTAGGCTACAGTGAGTAGCACTCTAGGGAGTACAACACTTTTAGGGTTGCTATTTGTATCCCTTGTTTCCCTAGTTCACATATTCCGTTGTTCGCTAACTTTGAGAGTTATGGCACCATGTGTAGTACTGTCTCCAGCATTGCAGCAGCACATAAGGTACCGGTACTCTGCCAGCAGCGCACACTGTACCGTATCAAGATGAGGGAATCGGCCATCCATGGGTTGAAAAACTCATGGATTCTGAGATTCAGGGAGAGTAGGATTTAGCCGCGGCTCATATACTCAGGTCAAGTGAGGTGAGGTGAGGTGAGGTGAGGTGAGGTGAGGTGACCTCACGAGGGCATCTGCGCCAAGTGCTCCACGACAAACCGGCAGTTACTCTCCGACTCAGGCTGCGCCACAAGCGTGCCGTTCCCCAGCATAGCGGCAAACATGGCAAACGTGCTGATGTAGCGCGTGAAGCTCACCACCACCGACGCTTTACTAAGCATCAGAAAGTCCCCGAGCGTGCTCAGGTGACTCCCCTGGGACCGGGACTTGGACAGATGGATGGCAGGCGCGTTGGAGAAGAAGACTCGGCCGAACGGGCGCAGGAATTTGACTATGGCTGGCCGGACCTCGTCTGTGTCTGTGGCGATGAAAATGGTGAGGAGGGGGAGAGGGGGGAAAAAAGGGGGAGGGGCTGGGGCAGCGGCGGGGGGTAGGGGAGAGGCGGGAGAAGGGATGGTGGTGGTGGTGGTGGTGGTGGTGGTGATGGCAGCTATTCGCATTGACTCTTCTACTGTCCATTCCTCCTCCAGGCGCCTCCGCCTCCCTGCACTGCTGCTGCTGGTGCTCCTGCTGCTGGTGCTGCTGCTGTCGCTGGCGCTGCTTATGGCAGGGTTAATAGGAGATGGGGCCGATGGGACACTGGTTGGAGAGAGAGTGGGGGGAGCAGCATGTGGGGAAGATGCTGGGAGGGACTGATCGTAGGGTGAGACAGCAGGTGCAGCACTCGTGGTTTGGCTCAAACCACGGGAGGAGGCGTTGGTACTACCAACACCAGCGGCTGCTGCTGCTGTTCCTCCTGCTGCTTCTGCTGCAGCGGAAGCACTAGCACTGGCATACTCACCACCTGCACCATCAGCAGCCGCAGCAGCAGCGAGCAGGGTGGCAGCTTTTTTTATCCGCAGGAACTGCGCGAGGCGAACGATGCAGTGCCAGCGCGAGGGGCGGAGAAGGCTGGCCACTAGCTCCTGCTGCTCCCGCTCTTGCTGCTCCTGCTGCTGCTGCTGCAGCTGCATACAGGAAGGGTCTCCGTTCATGCATACCAACTCCACCTTGCTGGAGGGTGGAGGGCGGGGAGCGAGGGGAGAACCGAGGGAGGAGGAGGAGGGGGGGACGGGAGAGAAGAAGGCAGGAAGAACAGGGGGGAAGGGCAGCAGGGAAACAAATTTGGTTATGGAAGACGGTACGATGGTAAGCAGCAGCTCATCTTACTCAAGTCTCGCTATCCACATACAGCATATGTTTACTCACCCTCACACACGCAGGAATGGCAGGTGTGTAAGGCGCAACGAAAGAGCCATGTCTCAAGCTTGGCAACCTCACCTCATATGGTTGCGCATTGGGCCGTCTTTACCTCATCTCACCTCGCCCATGCACAGCCAGCCAGAGCCAGCCAGAGCCAGCCGGGTAAAACTGACCCCGCACCAAAGCACTGTCTGCCCGCCCTGATGTTTTTGCAATGTTTCCATCTACTCGAGCCTTTTGAGATTGCTTTTGAGTAGTCGACTCAGGTCTCACCTGGGGCGCCCTCGCACGTGCAGGGCCATGTCAAACTGCATCCGCACCGCCTGCCCTGGCGCCACCTTCTCCATCTCCCAATGCTCCTCCTCCTCGCCCATCCCCACCCTTCCTCCCACTCCCACTCCCACTCCCTCCCCTCCCTCCGGCTGCTGCACCAGAGGCCGAATCGACCAGAGGCCCTTATCCAGCTCTCGCTCCAGGCGAAGAGACGGGCCGTTGGGGAGCAGCAGCGCGAGCGTCCGCGCGTGCACGCACCAGATGGTGGCGCAGCGGAACGCGGCCAGCACGCACCGATAAACGCGCTTGTCCTTGCGCCAGAACTTGTCAAAGAAGGCACCCGTGAAGACGGAGAGCACGGGGGAGGGGTCGGAGAGGCCGTGCAGGAGGAGGTCGTGGTCCTCGAGGAGCGGGAGGGGGAGTGAGAGCGACGTGGTGATGAGCTGGTCCGTGGCACATCCAAATGCGTCGCAGAGACGATCTAGCACCTGATGGGGGACATGGGGCGAGGGAGGGTGCACAGTGAATCATGGAGAGAGCGAGAGAGAGAGAGAGAGAGAGGTAACAATTGGCCCATTCGAGAGGTAACAATCGGCCCATTCGAGAGGTAACAATTGGCCCATTCGAGAGGTAACAATTGGCCCAAACACCCGTGACAAGCAGGTGGGGGCCAACACTACCGGGCATGGGGAAAAGGAGAATGGGAAAGCGGGGACTGGGAAAGCAGGGACTGGGAAAATCAGGGACTGGAAAAGCAGTATCCATCACCCTCTAAAGAATAGTCCCCTCTCTCCCTCCCTCTCACCCGGCCGTGCGGCCCCCCGTGCCAGCGCAGGAAGCGGCGGCCAGAGAGCAAGGCGAAGAGCAGAGCAGAGGAAAAGCCGCGCAGAGAGTTGCCCAGGCCGTGCCTCGGCACATACACCAACCACCGCTCTCCTGCCGCCGCTACCCCCCCTGCAGCAGCGCTCGTGTTACCACTGCTTCCTCCTGCTGCAGCTGCTGCTGCTGCTGCTGTTGCAAGCAGAGCCCGCAGCTGATCTTCCGAAGCGTTTTTACCCGTGATGGTGGTGGAGAGGCCGGAGTAGGCGGAGGGCGGAAGCAGCTTGGCGCAGGTACGAGTATTCTGGTGGCGGGGAAGGCGGAGGAGGGGTGGGGATAAGATAGAATGGAAGAGAGTGCGAGAGGCGGGGGTTGTGTGGGGGGCGGTGAGGTGACAGGGTCGAGTGATGGAGAGGTGCGGCAGGTGGGGCAGGTGAGCAAAATGGAAACTGAGATCATAGTCCAAGGGTGCTCTGCAGTTCTGTGCTGTGCCGGGCAGTGCAGTGCGATCCGGTGCGGCCAAGTGCGGTGCTGTGCGGTGCTGCCAAGCGCCTCACTCACTGCAATGTCAACCGACGTAGGCCGGGCGAAGGGCATTCGCCATGAGCTGCCTTGCTGTCGCGTGGGCCACACCCACTGGTACCGCTTGGCTGCTGGTGAGATCAGATCCTCCGGCCGCCCAGCCTCGTTCACCCAGCTAAACGCCAGATTTGCTGACTCGTCAGGTCCCTCCACCCACCCTTCTTCCACCAGCTCTCGCCTCCTCCCCCCACTGCTGCTCCTCCCACCTCCTCTCCTCCCATCCTGTTGCCCATTTTTCTCACTCTCTCCCACTCCATGACCCTCAAATTCTCCCCGAGTTTCACCCTCTCCTCTCTCCCAACCCTCTCTCTCCCACTCCTCCTCCTCCGAATCGTCACCGAGCCCACTGTCGTCGCCCCATTCCTCCGCCCACCAGTCCCGAACCCACACCCCACTGCTCCTATTTACTCCCCCTCGTCCCCTTGCCCTCTTTCCCCTTCCATTCCCCTGATCCCCTGACCATTCAGCCGCTCCCTCCCTTCCTCTCTCCTCCTCCACTGTTTTCCCCTCCCGTCTCTCACCATCCCCTTCTCCTCGATTTGCCTCTTCAGCCTTTCGTTCCGCTCCCGCCACCCTTCTCCCTTCCGCATCCTCCTTCCCCTCCCCCCGCCACTCCGGCTGCGGCTTGCGTGCTCCGCCAGCTCCGCTGACCGCCGCTGCTCCGCCAGTCTCTTTCCCCGTCATTTCCGCTTGCACCTCCATGCGAGATCGGCGTCGTGCCCGCCATTGGCTCCGGGATGCGCGGGGCCAATCAAGACGCGAAGGTTTGGAAGGCGCGTTTTGGCGCGGAATTGCGGGTCCTTCAGCGGGGCTATTTTCAGAGATAATTCCGGAGCTAATTTCGGAGCTAATTGAATCTATTCCGTGCGACTCATGTAACGAGCGGGTACGCAGGGGTCGGGAGTCGGCGTGTTCAGCGAATGACGAAGATATTTGCGAAGGAGGGAGCTGGCTACCTGGAACATCATTGCCAGGCGACGGAGCAAGGCGAATCGGGTCGTGTGAGGCAACAAAGAGGCCAAGGAGCAGAAGGAGCGATGCAATACCGAGGCGAAACGATGTGATGGTGGAGGATCGTCCAGCGGACGGGGAAGGGCGGTCGGACTTTGAGGCCCCAGCTGAGTTGATTGAACCGGATGCTATCACAGCCATGGTCTGCAATAGCGTTGGTTGTTGGTCGAGCCGTAGTAGCAGCTACGTGATGGATACCGCCCTTTGCGGCTGCTGTTCTGGACTAAGTGGCTCTCTTTCGAACCTCGCTGATCAAATCGGTAGTACCCGCTTTTGGTTTCATCCTATAGATGAGTGGTACAGTGAAAGCAAAAGGATAAGTTTTTTATATTTATGTCTTGAACCCGTTATTGAGTGGTTTGTAGCAACAACCATAATTCGGTCGTAGCATTTGCAAAGTCATTTTCTTTGTTACTTTGGTAAGCTTTGCAGGTCATGGAGCCGGTCATCAAGGATTTCGCCGATGTCTTGTTCCTGAGCTATGCCGACGATACCTACATTTTCGGTCCTGGGGATCGGATATTGGAGGCGTTTGGCGTGCTACAGGAGCGGTTGGAGTCAGTGGGATTGCAAGTGCAGGCGCATAAGTGTCGGTTTTGGGAGCGGGGGGGAGCTGATCTAGAGGAGCGGTTGCCACCTGGCATGCAGCGGACGGAGGAGGGTTTGACGGTAGTTGGCGTTCCGATTGGGGATGAGGACTGGGAGGTTGTTCGGTTACGGGAGCGGCTACAGGAGTTGCAGGTGTCAAGATAGCAAGCAGAAGTTAGAACAGAGAAGAGGGGTTTCACTAGTAAGCAATGGGATACATATAGCAAACCCTAGTTGGGCTGTACTCACTGTAGAGTACCCCACTGCAGACTAGACAAATATTACATTCTGACACACCCCCATAGTCAAAGTGGGGTATAATCAGCACAGCAAGCAGTAATTTTAATAAGTTCACAAGCACAAGCAAAGCTAGAGGCTGCCACAGAGGGCAAGTGAGGAGGAGGAGGGACTGTGAGAGGAGTGGAGATAGGAGGCGACGGGTGAAGCCGCAAATACACGGGCAACAGGAGCGGCGCGCACGGTGGCTACCGGACACAAGCAAGGGTATCCGGACTACTGGAGTAACTGGCTCCGCGGCTAAGACGAGCGGCAGGAGCAACGGACCCACGGGCGACCGACGTCAGCAGGCTCGCTGGGCTACCGGAGCAAGGGTGACCCCCGGACTACTGGCGTTGGTGACATCACGACGGCTACCTCCGCTCAACCTCCCCCAACTGTCCCATACCCCTTTCACACACCCCTTGTTGCACCCCTAGCTCCACTCCCACGACACCCCCCTAGCACCACTCCCTCGGCTCCCACACACCCACCCCCCTCAGCAGCAGCTGCAACAGTGGGAGACGGAGGAGGAGGAGGAGCATGAGACGGCTCACACACCCGTCACCCCCATACTCGCCACCCGCGGGAAGGAAGAAGCCTCGCGGCGCACGGGGGCACGGGGCGGCGCAACGGGAGCACAGGGGGCGCGCGCGGGTCCCCAGGGCGGCGCGACGGGAGCGCAGGGGGCGCGCGCGGGTCCCCAGGGCGGCGCGACGGGATGGCGGGGGCCGCGCGCGGGTCCCCAGGGCGACGCGAC
Source organism: Closterium sp. Naga37s-1 (assembly GCA_947471745.1). Taxonomy (NCBI): domain Eukaryota; kingdom Viridiplantae; phylum Streptophyta; class Zygnematophyceae; order Desmidiales; family Closteriaceae; genus Closterium; species Closterium sp. Naga37s-1. The sequence continues at coordinate 455,237 of CANJKZ010000430.1, forward strand.
GGGATCGCGGGGGGCGTGCGCGGGTCCCCAGGGGCGACGCGTCGGTCGACGGGGGGGACGCGCGGGTCCCCGGGGGCGGCGCGACGGTCGACGGGGAGGGACGCGCGGGTCCCCGGGGTGACGCGACGGTAGCATGTCAAGATAGCAAGCAGAAGTTAGAACAGAGAAGAGGGGTTTCACTAGTAAGCAATGGGATACATATAGCAAACCCTAGTTGGGCTGTACTCACTATAGAGTACCCCACTGCAGACTAGACAAATATTACATTCTGACAGCAGGCGCCCCTTCCTTGGCTCCCGTTGCTCGAGCATCCCCAGATGGCGGCGCACCTTCTGGCCATTGCAGTGTCGGCACGACCTATATATCTTGCTCGGACGGTGCCACCACGACCAGAGGTGGTGGAGGCGTTTAGGGAGTGGGACAGCAGGGTGGAGGACTGTTTTGAGCAGCTTTTTCCTCCGTGCACATGGGAGCACGACTCTGGTCGGTCTAGGTTGGCCCGCCTGCAGCTGCACCTCCCAGTCCGTCTGAGTGGTTTCGGTGTTCGAGCTGCGGCGTCTTTGAGCCCACTCTCCTATGCCTGTGGATGGACGCAGGCGGCGCGAGGTGTGGATCAGTTGGGGATAGCGGGAGAGGAGGCGATGTTTAGGGACTACCTCAGCTCTTCGGGGGGGGTGAACTTTCTCAACCTGTGGTTCTCCAAGAGCCTCGAGCAGCTGCCTGACACTGTACGCCAGGAGATGCCGGGTCTCCACCTCTGCGTAGCGGCCCCACCAGTTCGACTTTTCCACACACGGCAGCGGCTGTTAGCTGTGGAGGAGCTCCAGGCCCTCCATCGTATGGCCCGTGACGATGCTACCCTGGACCGTTTCACATCCCTTCAGGGCCCGGGAGCTGGTGCTTGGGTCTTGGCGGTGCCTGCACATTCAGATTTGACCTTTACAGCCGCTGAGTGGGGCATTGCCGCGGCTGTGCGTTTGGGCCTTCCGATTCAGCAGCTGCACGTCGCGGGCCGTTGCATTTGCGGCACCGCGTACACGGACCCGGCAGATCCACACCATGCATTGCGCTGTAAGCACCAGCACGGGCCGTCACGGGTGCACGACGAGGTGAAGTTTGCGGTGGCTAGGATCGCTAAGGCGTCGGGAGGGGTGGTGTCGATGGAGGACGACTCGATGTTGGTAGGGAAGCGGGTGGATGTTGCGGTGCGCCGACCAACGGCGGGGGAGGCGCATGCTCTGAAGGTCAGTGTCTCAAACTCTATGTTTGTGTTCTCTCTAGGCTATAGTGGGTTAGCCTATAAGGGGTACAACACTTTAGGGTTAGTACTTGTACCCAACTCATTCATAGTTCATTCATTCCTGCACCGTTGATTCTGACATGGTATTCAGAGCAGGAAACCTGTTAGGTTTTTAGGGCCCACCGATCGTTCCGCTAGTTCCTGCCCGAAGCGCCCTTGCGCTGTCCGGCCCTCTCGCACAGTGTCACACTACCCTGCAACTACTCGCACTGCCTGCCCTAGCGCGCTGCCCTGCTGTCACGCGCGCCCCTGCTTCCCGTGAGCAGCCCCTGCTCCGCGCGCCCCTGCTGCCCGCGTGCAGCCTCTGCCCCGCGCGCCACTGCTGCCCGCGAGCAACCCCTGCCTCGAGCGCCACTGCTGCCCGCGAGCAGCCCCTGCCTCGAGCGCCACTGCTGCCCGCGAGCAGCCCCTGCCTCGAGCGCCACTGCTGCCCGCGAGCAGCCCCTGCCTCGAGCGCCACTGCTGCCCGTGAGCAGCCCCTGCCTCGAGCGCCACTGCTGCCCGCGAGCAGCCCCTGCCCCGAGCGCCCCTGCTGCCCGCGAGCAGCCCCTGCCCCGAGCACCCCTGCTGCCCGTGAGCAGCCCCTGCCCTGCGCGCCCCTTCTGCCCGCGAGCAGCTCCTGCCCCAGCGCGCCCCGCAGCCCAGCGCGCCAACGCGCCCCGCTGCTAAGCGCACCAGCGCGCCCCGCTGCTAAGCGCGCCAGCGCGCCCCGCAGCCCAGCGCGCCAGCGCGCCCCGCTGCTAAGCGTGCCAGCGCGCCCCACTGCGAAGCGCGCCAGCGTGCCCCACTGCGAAGCGCGCCAGCGCGCCCCGCAGCCCAGCGCGCCAGTGCGCCCCGCAGCCCAGCGCGCCAGTGCGCCCCGCTGCTAAGCGCGCCAGCGCGCCCCACAACCCTAAAAGCGCCTGCCCAGCGCGCCGCTGCTGCATGAGCTGCTGCTGCTGCTAAGCGCTGATGCTGCTGCCCTACTGCTGCTCCTACTGCTACTGCTACGGCTGCTGCCACTACTGCTGCTGCGGCTCGTGCTGCCCACGTACTCTACTCGCCTCCACATTCACTACACCAGTCGCTACTACTGCCCTTGCGCCGCTGCTACTGACTGCCACTGCCTGTCATGGCCACTCTCACGGTAGTCGCAGCGGCTAGGGGTGGACAGCAGCAGCCACTGCCTCTCCCGGACACGCTATCCCCGCAGCAGCTTCGCGAGTGGGTTATTCAGCGAGCCCGTCCAGGTGGTGGAGACTTTGGTTTTCTGCTTACTGCAAAGCGGCGGCAGCAGAGTCAGCAGGAGACCTTCTCCCCGCAGCTGAGTAGTGAGTTGTTTCCTCAGCGATGTGTCCCTGGTTCTGTAGAGGCTGCTGCTCTAGGTGCTAGTGAGTCTGCTGCCGCACTAGGTGCTAGTGAGTCTGCTGCCGTGCCTGGTGCTAGTCAGTCTGCTGCAGCTTTAGGTGCTCGTGCGTCTACCGCCACAAGTCCTGCCTGAGCTGAAGCCTTGCACACTTTCACACTTGACTCAGGCGCGTCACGTTGCTTCTTTCGTGACTGCACCACACTCACACCACTTGCTGCACCGGCACCAGTCTCTCTGGCTGACCCCACTGGGGGCCCAGTAGTCGCACGAGCCTCCACTGTCCTCCAGTGTCTAGCAGTCCCCTCCGGCTCTCTGTCAGGTCTCCACCTCCCCACTTTCTCGACGAACTTGGTGAGCAACGCTGCCATTCAGGATATCTGGGTTGATACCTTTATTCCCGGAGGGCAGCGTGTGGCGATCTGTACGTGCTCCCGGACTGGCCGTCACCTTGCTACGTTCACTCGACGGCCTGGGTCTAGTCTGTACACACTGACCACTGCGTCTGCACAGGTGGCTGAGTCAGTTCAGGTGGCTGCGTCGAGTCGGGTGTCTGCGTCTGGTCGGCTTGCAGCGTCTTGCTCGTGTCGAGTACTCTCTCACCAGACTCTCCTTTGGCACCACCGCCTCGGTCACCCCTCACTGCCGCGTCTGCGCAGCCTGCACTCCCGTCTCCTTGTCTCTGGCCTTCCCAGGTCCCTGCCCTCCCTCCCGCGTGTCAGAACATTATATAGCTTATGCTGTTGTGTAGGCTATAGTGGGGTATTCCATAGGGGGTACAACCCAATCAGGGTTTCCTATATGTACTCACTTCATTCATAGTTCAACTATCCTCGTTCTTTATTTTCACATGGAATCAGAGCAGGTCCCCTCCTAGGGACTGCTTCTAGGGCCCACCGAAGCGCGCCCCGAGGCGCGTTTTTTTTTTTCCTTTTTTTTTAGCGACCCTCCGTGTCGCCCCTCGCGGCCCCGCCGCCCTCCCTTCGCGGCCCCGCCGCCCTACTAACGCGGCCCCGCCGCCCTTCCTTCGCGGCCCCGCCGCCCTGCTCGCGCGGCCCAACCGCCCTGCTCACGCGGCCCCGCCGCCCTCTGCTAAGCGGCCCCGCCGCCCTGCTACAGCGGCCCCGCCGCCCTCACGTCGCGGCCCGCCCGCCCTCTGCTTCGCGGCCCCGCCGCCCTGCTCACGCGGCCCCGCCGCCCTCTGCTAAGCGGCCCCGCCGCCCCACTACAGCGGCCCCGCCGCCCTCACGTCGCGGCCCGCCCGCCACCCTACCTGCGGCCCGCCCGCCGCCCTACCTGCGGCCCGCCCGCCGCCCTACCTGCGGCCCGCCCGCCGCCCTACTTGCGGCCCTACCGCCGCCCTACCTGCGGCCCGCCCGCCGCCCTACTTGCGGCCCTACCGCCGCCCTACCTGCGGCCCGCCCGCAGCCCTACTTGCGGCCCTACCGCCGCCCTGCCTGCGGCCCGCCCGCCGCCCTACCTACGGCCCGCCCGCCGCCCTACCTGCGGCCCTACCGCCGCCCTACCTGCGGGAGCTGCCTAGCAGCAGAACCGCCGGGAGCCGAGCCGCCCTGCCGCCGAGCCGCCCGGGAGCCGAGCCGCCCTGCCGCCGAGCCGCCCGGGAGCCGAGCCGCCCTGCCGCCGAGCCGCCCGGGAGCCGAGCCGCACTGCCGCCGAGCCGCCCAACAGCCGAGCCGCCCAGCAGCCGCGCCGCCCTGCCGCCGAGCCGCTGAGCAGCCGAGCCGCCCTACTGCCGAGCCGCCCGACCTGCCCTGTCCGGTGAGCACAGCCCCACTGTCACTGCGTGCCCTTGCCCTACTGCTTGCACTGCTCGTCTGTCGTCGTCATGGCTACCCCTAGTGTCCTCACTTTTGACGCTGAGGGTCGAGCCATTGACTTTGAGGTCTGGGTCGACGACCTGCAGCTGTTCTTACAGTGCGATAGGGCGGACGGTCTTTCCCTCTTTGACCTCACCTCTGGCGCCTCTCCTGCCCCTGCTACTGATGCTGACCCCACTGTTCGCTCTCAGTGGGCCACCCGCGATGCTGCTGCACGTCTTGCTGTGCGTCGCCACCTGCCTACCACTGAGCGCGCGCACTTTAGTCAGTACAAGAGTGCTCAGACCTTGTACGACGCTGTAGTTGCGCGCTACTCTTCCCCTGCCACTGCTGCCCTGAGCCGCCTCATGCTACCGTACCTCTTTCCTGACCTTACTGCCTTTCCCACTGTCGCTGACCTCATTACGCACCTCCGCACTAGTGACACTCGCTACCGCGCCGCCCTTCCTGCTGAGTTCTGCGCCAAGAACCCCCCCCCCATGTACATCACTCTCTATTACATAGTCACACGCCTCCCTGACTCCCTTCGCGTAGTCAGGGACCACTACCTCTCGGTCTGTCCCACCACTCTCACTGTCGACCTCCTCGAGAAGTCCCTCCTGGCGGCGGAGAAGAGCATCGTCGCTGTAGGAGCCTCTCGTGGTGACCCTCGCACCCCCATCTTTGAGGGGTGTTCTCCTTCCCCCCTGCTGCCCTCTGTTGCCTCTACTGCTGCTGCCGACCTGCTTGGTCTTGAGTCGGTCTGCGCGGCGTCTGCCCCTAGCGGGAGACGCCGCCCTGGCAGGGGCAAGGGGGGCAAGGGCGCGGGTGGAGCTGGAGGGGGCGGTGGAGGAGGCGGTGGAGGCGGAGGAGGGAGTGGGGGTGGCGGTGGGAGTGGTGGCGGGGGCGGTGGTGGCGGTGGCAGCAGCGGAGGAGGAGGCGGTGGTGGCGGCAGCGGTGGGAGCGGAGGCAGCGGTGGTGGTGGAGGTGGAGGCAGCGGTGGCGGAGGGGGTGGAGCTGGTCGGGGTGGTGCCCCGCAGCGTAGCGGCCCTGGTGGTGGCCAGCGTCAGCAGCAGCAGCAGCAGCAGCAGCAGCAGCGTTCGCGGGACATTCCCCCGCCCCAGCAGCTCCGTGAGTGGTACACGCAGCGTCAGCGGGGTGGGGGTTTTGGTCCGTGCACCTACGTCCTTCGTTCCGGTGACCGAGCGGGTGAGCAGTGTGGGGGTGCGCACCCCACTCAGCGCTGCTTTGGCCGCCTGACGGACGCTTGGCGTCAGCAGTTCCCCGAGGCCAGTGAGATTCCCCGTTGGGGAGAGCTGTCTAGGGCTGGCGTAGCTGTCTTTGATCTTGACTTTGATGCTATCCTTGCTGCCATGTATGCTGTGACTATTAGTGAGGAGGGTGACTGTTACCAGTGTTTCCCGCCCGACCCGGGCATTGGTACTGCTGCGCCAGGTACTTCTGCGGCTGCTGCTCTAGGTGCCAGTGCGTCTGCACTCTCAGGTACTGGTGAGGCTGCGCTCTCAGGTACTGCGTCGGCTTCGGCCTCCCTCACCTTCACACTTGACTCAGGGGCTTCTCGCTCCTTCTTTCGAGACCGCACCACACTCACGCCGCTTGGCCGGCCGGTTGCAGTCTCCCTGGCTGACCCCTCTGGGGGTCCTGTCCTCTCTCACTTCTCCACTGTCCTCCCGTGTCCGGCTGCCCCCTCGGGCACCTTGTCTGGTCTGTACCTCCCCTCGTTCTCGACGAACTTGGTGAGTGGTGCTGACCTGCAGGATGCGGGGGTTCACCAGTTTACTCCTGCGAGTCAGCGGGTGACCCACTGCTCGGATGCCCGCACAGGCCGACACCTGGCCACGTTCTCGTGTCGGCCAGGGTCGAGTCTCTACACACTGACCACTGCGTCTCCTCCTGTCCCTGCGTCTGGCCAGGTAGCTGCGTCGGGTCAGGTGTTTGCTGCTGCGTCCAGGTCTGGTCCTGAGTCTGCCCCCTGCTCGTGTCGCCGCCTGTCTCACGAGACTCTCCTGTGGCACCACCGTCTTGGCCACCCCTCCTTGCTTCGTCTTCGGGGCATGGCTTCCCGTGTCCTTGTCTCTGGTCTTCCCCGGTCTCTCCCTCCCCTTCCTTCGGGACCCGGACCTTCTTGTGTCCCCTGTGTCGAGGGGCGGCTCCGGGCTGCCCCTCACTCCTCCCAGTTTCCCCCGACAGAGGCTCCTCTGCAGACGCTTCACATGGACGTGTGGGGCCCCGCCCGCGTCCGTGGGCAGGGTCACGAGCGCTACTTCCTGCTGGTGGTTGACGACTACTCGCGTTACACCACAGTCTTCCCCTTGCGCAGCAAGGGTGATGTCACTGAGGTGTTGATCGACTGGATCCGCGCAGCTCGTCTCCAGCTCAGGAGGAGCTTCGGCTCGGACTTTCCTGTTCTGCGTCTGCACTCTGACCGAGGTGGAGAGTTCTCCTCTGGCCTTCTGCGAGCCTACTGTCGTGCACGAGGCATCCGCCAGACCTTTACGCTTCCGGACTCTCCACAGCAAAATGGGATTGCTGAGCGCCGCATTGGCATGGTCATGGACGTCGCTCGTACGTCCATGATGCATGCGGCTGCCCCCCATTTTCTGTGGCCGTTTGCGGTTCGGTACGCGGCGCATCAGATCAACCTTCACCCCAGGGTCTCCCGGCCGGAGACCTCCCCAGCTCTGCTGTGGACGGGGAAGGTCGGCGATGCGTCTGCGTTCCGTGTCTGGGGATCTCGGGCGTTTGCCCGCGACTTGTCTGCGGACAAGCTGTCCCCTCGTGCTGCTCCCTGTGTCTTCCTCGGCTTCCCCCCTGACGCTCCAGGGTGGCAGTTCTACCACCCCTCCTCTCGTCGTGTTCTGTCCTCCCAGGACGTCACGTTCGACGAGTCAGTCCCCTTCTACCGCCTCTTCCCCTACCGCACTCCTTCCCTCCCCCCGCCACCGCACTTCCTTGTGCCAGGTCCCCCCCCGGTAGACCCCCTTCCCCCTCAGGGTCCTGCCCCTTCAGGTGTGTCCCAGGTAGACGCAGTCGAGCCGGTCGAGGTTGCTGGTGACTCTGGTCCTGCTGCGGGTGCTGAGCCTGGGGGTGCTGAGTCTGGGGGTGCTGAGCCTGGGGGTACTGCGACTGGGGGTGCTGAGCCTGGGGGTGCGGAGTCTGGGAGTGCTGAGCCTGGGGGTGCTGCGACTGGGGGTGCTGAGCCTGGGGGTGCGGAGTCTGGGGGTGCTGAGCCGTGGGGTGCTGCTACTGGGGGTGCTGAGCCAGGGGGTGCTGCGTCTGGAGGTGCTGAGCCTGGAGCTGCGGAGCCTGCGGCCACTGGACCTCCCCTTGTGGCGTCTGGCGGTGCGGGACCTGGCGGTTCTCCGGGTGCTTCGCCTCGGCGGGAGCCCCTCTCTCCACAGGAGCTGCGCGAGTGGTTTGCCCGGCGCTGGAGGCGTGCTACTGGAGCTGGAGGTTCTTCGGCTGCTGAGGGTGCTGGTGCCGCGGGTCCCGGAGGTGCTGGAGCTGGAGCTGCTGAGGGCGTTGGCGCTGAGGCTACTGCTGTCGGTCCTAGAGGCGGTCCTGCTGGGGGTGCTACTGGTGCTGCTGGAGGTCCTGGAGCTGGAGGTGCTGCTGGCGCTGGTGCTGCCTCTGGGGGTACTGGTGCTGTCCCTGCTGTGTCTGGAGTCGCCGCGCGGCCTAGACCGTACTTCGTTCCGCTCCTTCAGCAGGTTCTTGGTCTCCCGCCTTCTACTGGTCCTCCTCCTCCCTTAGAGTGTCCACAGCCTGTCCTGTCACAGTTACAGTTACAGCCGGCCTCCCCACTGCCCGCTCCTTCTCCCTACACTGGTCCTACTGGAGGTCTTGCTGAGCGTCGTGAGCCTGCGTCTCGCCCTGCGTCGCCTGTCCGTGCTGCTCGCACTAGTGGTCGTGGTTCGCGTCAGCGTCCTCCTCCTGTCCCTGGCACGCACCGGATGTCTCTGCGTCCGTCCACTGCTCCTCTGCGTGCCCCTTTGCCTTCTCCTCCTGAGTCCTCTCTTCCTGCTCTTCCTGACCCGGAGTCGGACTCTCTTCGTGCTGCCAGTCCTGCTGTCACACGTCTCCTTGCTACTGTCGTCACTGACCCCTCTCTTGAGTCCACTGCTGCGTCTGCGCTTGTTGCTGAGCTCGTCGACTTTGCTGCTCGCTGTCGTCTAGACTACGCTGCCGGTCTTGTTGCTGAGTCTGCGTCTGTCTGTCCTCCGTCCGTCGGGGGTGAGTGTGCTCTTGGCACGGACGTCCTTGAGGACAGGCAGGAGGAGTTCCGGTGTCTGGCTGCTGCTTCACCTCATCTCGCGTCCGTACTACTTGCCCCTGAGGGGGACCCGGATGCACTAGACATCCCGACTCCGCGCTCTTACGCGGAGGCCGTAGAGGGTCCCTACTCCTCTCAGTGGCAGGCAGCTATGGATGCAGAGATGGCGTCCTGGAAGTCCACAGGCACCTACGTTGACGCGGTTCCCCCTCCTGGGGCGAACATCGTCAGTGGCATGTGGATCTTCAGGGTGAAGCGGCCGCCGGGCTCTCCACCTGTCTTCAAGGCGCGGTACGTCGCTCGTGGCTTCAGTCAGCGGCAGGGAGTTGACTACTTTCAGACCTTCTCTCCCACCCCGAAGATGACCACTCTTCGGGTGCTGCTGCACATAGCCGCTCAGCGCGACTACGAGCTCCACTCTCTTGACTTCAGTACTGCTTTCTTGCAGGGTAGCCTGCACGAGGAGATCTGGCTGCGCCGTCCACCTGGCTTCACTGGGACTTTTCCTCCTGGCACCCAGTGGAGCCTCCGACGGCCAGTCTACGGTCTCCGCCAGGCACCGCGTGAGTGGCACGACACACTGAGGACTACGCTTGCGGCTCTTGGGTTTGCTCCCTCTACTGCTGACCCGTCGTTGTTTCTGCGCACCGACACTTCTTTACCGCCGTTCTACGTCCTCGTGTACGTCGACGACTTGGTCTTTGCCACAGCTGACACTGCTGGACTAGCCTACGTGAAGTCCGAGCTGCAGAAGAGACACACGTGCACAGACCTGGGTGAACTGCGCAGCTACCTTGGCTTGCAGATCACTCGGGACAGAGCACGCCGCACCATTACCTTGACTCAGTCACACATGGTGCAGCAGGTCCTTCAGCGCTTCGGCTTCACGTACTCCTCGCCTCAGGCCACTCCTCTGTCTACTCGCCACTCGCTCTCAGCTCTGCCTTCGGATGAGTCCGTAGAGTCGAGTGGCCCGTACCCAGAGCTTGTTGGCTGCCTCATGTACCTGATGACCTGCACACGACCTGACCTTGCATACCCTCTTAGCATTCTTGCACGCTATGTTGCTCCTGGGAGACACCGACCAGAGCACATGGCTGCAGCTAAGAGGGTGTTGCGCTACTTGTGCAGTACGTCGGGCATGGGGCTAGTGCTTGGAGGGCGGAGTCCAGTGGTCCTCACTGGGCACGCGGACGCTTCTTGGGCAGACGACCAGGCTACACAGCGGTCGTCGCAGGGTTACACCTTCAGTCTTGGTTCCGGCTCTGTCTCGTGGCGGGCCACTCGCTCGTCCTCTGTTCTCAGCTCCAGTTGTGAGGCTGAGATCTACGCCGGGGCCATGGCTGCACAGGAGCTTCGCTGGCTCACCTACCTGCTGACTGACCTTGGAGAGCCGCCTCGTTCTCCTCCAGTGCTGTACGTAGACAACAAGGCCATGCTGGCCTTGTGTCGAGAGCAGCGCTTGGAGCACAGAACGAAGCACATTGCTCTCCGTTACTTTCTTGCTCGTGAGCTGCAGCAGCGTGGTCAGTTGCGACTTGCTTACGTGGCCTCTGAGGCCAACACTGCTGATGTGTTCACCAAGGCACTTGCGCCTTGTGACCATCAGCGCTTCTGCACCCAGCTGGGTCTTGTACCTGTCTTGCCTCACTTGCTCTCTTCTTGACCTTGCTTGTACTGTTACATATATATACCTGCTCTTGCTTGTCCAGCTCTATATATATATGTGTACTCCTGCATGTGAACTGGCCTTGTGGCCTTGTCGTTGTGCTCGGACTGTGTGGTGACTTTGTGATCCACCCTGAGCTTGCTCTGCTTTGCTTGACTGGTCTTGTGACCCCTTGTTCTCCCCCACTTTGCCTATGGGGGTGTGTCAGAACATTATATAGCTTATGCTGTTGTGTAGGCTATAGTGGGGTATTCCATAGGGGGTACAACCCAATCAGGGTTTCCTATATGTACTCACTTCATTCATAGTTCAACTATCCTCGTTCTTTATTTTCACACCGCGCTCGCCTGCACCGCCGTGCCTTCCCTGCGTCGAGGGGCGGCAGCGCGCCGCTCCTCACTCCTCCGAGTTTCCTCCGACCACTGCTCCTCTGCAGACTCTCCATATGGACGTGTGGGGCCCGGCCCCCGTCGGTGGAACGGACCAGGAGCGCTACTTCCTGCTGGTGGTTGACGACTACACACGCTACACCACTGTCTTCCCCGTGCGGCGCAAGGCGGACGTCAGCGGTGTTTTGATCCTCTGGATCCGTGCTACTCGTCACCAGCTACGCGACAGGTTTCGGCAGGACTTGCCAGTCTTGCGTCTGCACTCTGACAAGGGTGGTGAGTTCTCTTCTGGCCTCCTTGAGGAGTTCTGTCGAGACGAGGGCATCCGCCAGACGTTCACGCTTTCGGCCTCTCCTCAGCAAAATGGGATTGCTGAGCGTCGCATTGGCTTGATCATGGAGGTTGCTCGTACCTCCATGATCCATGCAGCTGCTCCCCATTTTCTGTGGCCGTTTGCGGTCCGATACACCGCGCATCAGCTCAACCTCTGGCCCCGTGTCTCTGAGCCAGAGACCTCGCCCACACTCCGGTGGACGGGGAAGGTTGGCGATGCGTCGGTGTTTCGGGTCTGGGGCGCGCTCTCCCTTGTTCGCGATGCTAAAGCGAACAAGCTCTCCCCTCACACTCTCCGCTGCGTCTTCCTTGGCTTCCCCACCGACGCTCCACCGTGGCAGTTTTACCACCCTCGCGAGCGTCGTGTGTTCTCCTCCCAGGACGTCACCTTAAATGAGTCGGTCTGTTTCTACAGGCTCCACCCGCACGCGTCCCACCCGGTCCCCCTCGCGCCTCTCTTCCTGGTACCAGTTCCCCCCCCGGTAGACCCCCTCCCCCCACAGGGTCCTGCTCCCTCAGGTGTGTCTCAGGTAGACCCACCCCCCTTGGTTGAGCCTCTGGAGATCTCTTCTGACTCCTCTGGCCCAGCTGAGGGGGGTGACCCCGCCGCTGACGACACGGCGGCCACTCGCCGCTCTCCTCGCTTGGAGATCCCCCCTGGTTTTCCGCCTCGGCCGTCTTCGCCGCCTCCGCAGCCTGCTGCTGTGGACTCTGGAGCTGAGACTGCTGGTGCTGAGCCTGGGGGTGCTGAGACAGAGGGTGAGGGTTCTGGGGGTGCTGCGATTGGGGGTGCTGACTCTGGGGGTACTGCGAGTCCTAGTGGCGGTGGAGTTGCGGGTGACCCTGCTGGAGGTCCTGGAGCTGGACAGCCACCGCAGCCTGATCTACTTGAGACGCTCTCGCTGCAGGCGATTCGTGTGTGGATCGTTCGGCGAGGCAGTCCTGGTGGTCGAGGGTACGGTCCTGCTGGTGCTGGAGCTGCTAGTCCTGAAGGTACTGCTGGTGCTGGAGGTGCTGGGGGTACTGCTGGAGGTACTGGAGGTGATGATGGTGCTTGAGGTACTGGAGCTGCTAGAGCTGGAGGTCCTGCTAGTGCTGGAGGTGCTGCTGGAGGTGCTGGAGGTGCTGGAGCTGCTCGTCCTGCTGGTACTGGAGTTGCTGGAGGTGCTGGAGCTGCTGGTGCTGGAGGTACTAGAGGTGCTAGTGCTTGAGGTGCTGGAGCTACCACTGCTGGAGGTGGTGCAAGTGCTGGAGGTACTGGAGCTGGAGGTGCTGGAGGTGCTGGAGGTGCTGGCGCTGCTAGTCCTGCTGGTACTGGAGGTGCTGGAGGTGCTGGAGCTGCTGGTGCTGGAGGTACTAGAGCTGCTAGTGCTGGAGGTGCTAGAGCTACCATTGCTGGAGGTGCTGCTGGTGCTGGAGGTACTGGAGCTGCTAGTGCTGGAGGTGCTACTGGTGCTGGAGGTGCTGCTGGAGGTGCTGGAGGTGCTGGAGCTGCTAGTTCTGCTAGTACTGGAGGTGCTGGAGGTGCTGCTGGTGCTGGAGGTGCTGGAGCTACTGGTGCTGGAGGTACTGCTGGTACTGGAGGTGCTGGACCTGCTGGTGCGCTTCGCCACCTTCTCGGTCTTCCGCCAGCTCCTATTGAGTTCCCAGTCGCTGGTACTACTCCTCCGTTACTGTTCCCACAGCTACTGCCTCACTCCCCACTGCCTGCTCCTGCTCCTTACACTGCTGTGACAGAGTCCCTGACTGAGCGTCGAGAGCCCGAGACTCGTGCTTCCACTCCTGAGCGTCGAGAGCCTGAGAATAGAGCTTCCGTTCCTGCTCGTGTTCGTCGTGTGCGTCGTCCTCGTGCTCCGGCTGTCCCAGGCACTCACGATATGACACTCAGCCTTCCTTTGTTCCACAGCGTGTTGTCCTGCCGTCACCTCATGCGTCTTCTCTTCCGCACATTCCTGACCCTCCTTCTGACATTGCTCGTGCTTCCAGTCCGTCTGTCACTCGCTTTCTTGCTACAGTTGTGACGGACCCTACGTTCTCGTCTCCTGCTGCGTCTGCCTTCGTCGCTGAGCTTGTTGACTTTGCTGCTGTGTACCGCCTAGACTACCTTGCGAGTCTTGTTTCTGACCCTGACCTTGCCTGTCCTCCGTCCGTCGGGGGTGAGGTTGCCCTCGGCTGTGACGTTCTTGAGGACAGACAGGAGGAGCTGGAGTGTCTTGCGGCCGCTGTACCTCATCTCGCGACCATGCTGCTTGCCCCTGAGGGAGACCCGGATGCACTTGACATCCCCACCCCGCGTTCTTACAGAGAGGCGATCTCGGGTGAGTACTCCTCTCAGTGGCAGACAACCATGGACGCAGAGATGGCTTCCTGGAAGTCCACAGGCACCTACGTCGACGAGGTTCCCCCACCTGGGGCGAACATCGTCAGTGGCATGTGGATTTTCAGGGTGAAGCGGCCGCCGGGTTCTCCGCCTGCCTTCAAGGCACGTTACGTTGCTCGAGGCTTCAGTCAGCGTGAGAGGGTCGACTTCTTTCAGACCTTCTCCCCCACCCCAAAGATGACCACTCTTCGGGTGTTGCTACACGTTGCAGCTCAGCGTGACTACGAGCTACACTCCCTCGACTTCTCGACAGCTTTCTTGCAGGGTAGCCTTCACGAGGCCATCTGGCTGCGCCGTCCACCTAGCTTCACTGGGTCGTTTCCTGAGGGTACCCAGTGGAGCCTACGGCGACCAGTGTACGGCCTGCGTCAGGCACCTCGCGAGTGGCACGACACACTGAGGACGACACTTGCAGCTCTTGGGTTTGCTCCTTCGACTGCTGACCCGTCGCTCTTTCTGCGCACCGACACTACCCTGCCGCCGTTCTACGTTCTCGTGTACGCCGACGACTTGGTTTTTGCTACTGCTGACATGGAGGCGCTGGCCCTAGTGAAGGCGGAGCTGCAGGAGAGATACACCTGCACTGACCTGGGTGAGCTGCGGAGCTATCTTGGCTTGCAGATCACTCGGGACAGAACATGGCGCACCATCACCCTGACTGAGTCACACATGGTGCACCAGGTCCTTCAGCGCTTCGGCTTCCAGTTCTCGTCGCCACAGCCCTCTCCTCTGTCTACCGGCCACTCGCTCTCAGCTCCACCTTCGGCCGAGTCCGTAGAGCCGAGTGGTCCGTACCCAGAGCTTGTGGGTTGCCTCATGTATCTGATGACGTGCACACAACCTGACCTCGCGTACCCTATCAGCCTTCTGGCTCGCTACGTGGCTCCCGGTAGACACCGAAATGTGCATTAGGATGCTGCGAAGAGGGTACTGCGTTACTTGTGCAGTACATCGGGCATGGGGCTCGTGCTTGGAGGACGGGGTTCAGTGGTACTCACAGGACACTCCGACAACAAGGCAATGCTTGCCTTGTGTCGCGAGCAGATACTGGAGCACAGAACGAAGCACATTGCTCTTCGCTACTTCCTTGCGCGTGAGCTGCAGCAGCGTGGTCAGCTGCACCTTGCTTACGTGGCCTCTCGGGCCAACACTACTGATGTCTTCACCAAGGCCCTTGGGTCTGGTGATCATCAGCGCTTCTGCACTGCTCTTGGGCTTGTGCCCACTCTGCCTCACCTACTGGTTGCTTGACTTGCTTTTGTTGTACACTGATATATATATCTTTATACCTGCTTGTTTACTCTTGCTAGGTTGTGATCAGTGTACTGCCTTGCTATTATAACTCTGCATGTGAACTGGCCTTGTGGCCACTTGCTTGTGCTCAGATTGTGTGGTGTCCTTGAGATCCACCCTGAGCTGTGCTTTGCTTTGTTCTCTTGCTTGACTGGTCTTGTGACCGTTTGTTGTGTTTGCTATCTCCCACTTAGCCTATGGGGGTGTGTCAAACTATATGTTTGTGTTCTCTCTAGACTATAGTGGGTTAGCCTACAAGGGGTACAACACTTTAGGGTTAGTACTTGTACCCAACTCATTCATAGTTCATTCATTCCTGCACAGTTGATTCTGACACAGTGTTGCCGATCCACTGGTACTGTCTCCAGCCTTGGTCGGGCAGTGTGGGCGGTCTATAAGAGTGGCGGCCAGGGAGTGGGAGCCAGGGAGTGGCGGCCAGGGAGTGGCGTCCAGGGAGTGGCGGTACGGGAGATTACGCGCCGCTGTTAGCGCGCAACCGGGGAGTGCAGTTCACCCCTTTGATTGTTGAGACATGGGGATGCCTAGGTGGACGTTTTCGGCGTTGGCTGCGGCAGCTGCGGGACGCACATTTTGGACTTGCCGTTTCGAGGGGGGCGTGTCGGGAGGATGATCAGTCATTTTCCTATTATCTCATGGGATCCTTGAAGGCTATGATTGGGGTGGCCTTGCAGCGTGCCCAAGCTCGAGTCATCCTGCTTCGCGCTGCATCGTCTATGGGCGTGTAGGGCAGTTGGGCACCAGATGTCGATCTGGTGGACAGGGAGAGGGAGGACACTGAGGAGTTGGGGGGGGGGGGGGCACTGTGGGTGGACGCTCAGTATTTGGTGTCCACTCCGGTTTGAGGGGCGTCGGGGGGGGGGGGGGGGGGGGGGGGGGGGGGGGGGGGGGTGGGTTTAGGTGAAGGGGGCTTTTAGATAGGGTGTCTTCTTGGGGTGTCATCTGTGTTGTGCTTTTGGGTCTCTCTTGGCTTTACTTTCCCTATTCCTTTCCTTTCCCATTTCCTTTCCTTTTCTTCTCTTTCTCTTTTTTCTCTTCCCGTCTCCATTTACCTTTTCTGCGAGTATGTTTTGCTTGTGGTTTCCTTTTGTGGACCCTTATATTTTGTCCTTATGTTGGTTAAAAAAAGGAAAAAGAAAATCGGTAGTACCCGTTTTTGGTTTCATCCGGAAAGATGAGTGGTACAGTGAAATCAAAAGGAAAGGTTTTTTATATTTATGTCTTGAACCCGTTATTGAGTGGTTTGTAGCAACAACCATAATTCGGCCGTAGCATTTGCAAAGTCATTTTCTTTGTTACTTTGGTAAGCTTTCCCAGGTCACAAGACGTTCATAATGTTTCATGAGTAATCTTATATCGGGCTCATTGCAAGTGTGCTCTGTTTGGCTCACAGAGAATATCCATTTGACACCCGCAGACCCAGAATGTTTGGCGAGGCGACCATGCGATGACCCACGGTCCCACCGCTGCCTAACCAAACCACCCTGCCACCGTCACCCAGCCACTCGGTGGGCTTCCCGCCAACGCGGTACTGACCCGGCCACGCCACTCCACTCTGCATTGCGGCGCCAAAATTCCGCCAGCCCTCCCCCGCTGGAGCGTTCCCCTTTCCCCGCACTCTTACCGCGCATATAGTAGAGCGGAAAGCTGATGAGGGTGGGGTGGGGGGAAAAATAGGTGGGAGGGCAGCGCTCCAGTCGCGCAACGGTTGCACTGCAGTTGTTTCGTTGCCATTGTTGGTCGTTGAGATCCCTTCCCATACCATACCGATCCCACATTTCACTTTCCGCTCCTCCTCACCTTGCTCACCAACGAAACGGGGTGTCATTGTTGCAGCTGCTTCACTTCTCTCACATCCCGCCAGTCGCCTTTTCGGAAGCGCATCTTTTTCGCTTTTCCGTTTATCTGTCGTAGTCACTCAAGTCACACTCCGGCCTTGCATCCCGATCCAGTTGATCTATTAGCGCACTAGCTTGTTCGAGCGTTTGTTCCTATTTTTTTACCTTCCAGCAGGTAAAACCTTCCAGCAGCCTATTTTTTTAGCTTGGCATCTTTTGATCTCGAATCTCGCCAGCACCCACACGGGCAAACCTTCGCACGCGAAGTCGTGACATACCTTGCGCAATGGCCTCTACCAAGGGGCTCGTCCCGATCACGCGAAGTTTCCTCGCCGCGTTCTACGCGAAGCACCCGTTCGATCCTCTGCACGACGACGTGGAGAAGCTCTTCGCGCGCCTCACGGAGCTCAGCGAGGGAATCGATGCCAAGCGCGTCGCCACAGAAGGTTCGCTACGGCCTCTTCCCACCTCGCTTAGCTTTTCTCACTCTTCCCAATTTCCACTCCGTAGGATCTGTCCGTTCGTAGATTCATTTGCATCTGGTGGTGATCCTCGGCATGCTTCGATGGTGGATTTTTTTCCTCGTTCCGGTTCTTTTCCTGCTAGCAATGTTCTTGGTTCGGAAAAGACGCTGCGATCAGATAAAGTTAACTCAATGCTGATAAGGGGTAGTAGGACCTAGTGCAAAAGGAGCAAGGTAAATGTGAGTTTGAAATCATGCAGTTTCCACCATTCTCACAATATAGTATTGTCAGTGGTATATTATATTTTTTTCATAAAAGTCGACCCGCTTTATCTTCAAGAAAAGGCATCTTTGGGCTCTTCAAATAGTTTTCCATGAGTTTCGCGCATCAAAATTGGAGGGCAGCGTGAATCTTATCCAATGCGAGCAGCTGCGATGCAGATCTGGCAAATATATGTTCTGGTGCATGTTATCGTTCTGGCGTGTACAACATGGACCCCGGACATCGAATTTATCCTCGTTCTTTCGCTTATGCTTATGCGTATGCTTCTGCGTTTGGGACGCGACTGCTTGCATGCACGTCCGTTAATGTTCGGGATCTCCTCTGTGCGTGCGTGCGTGTCGATGGGCGTATGATTGTGCTCCACAGGCGAAGAGAAGGGACTGTTAGCCTCGTTATTGCTCGAGGCGCCGCACAAGCTGGACGAAAACTTCTGGAAGAATCGCGAGCAGATCGAGGAGATTCTGTTTCTTCTAGATGATGCTCAACTGCCTGCTGCGGTAAGCACTGCGCTACTATCCTGTCCTCCGCCTCTTAGAAAGAAACCTCGTTCGCGGTGATGTCAAAGATCGTCGTAACCCTATTCGTTCCGTCGCGCATCGTCGTGCGGGATCCTATTGTCACTTGTTTCCTCTCGTTTCTGTCCGCCATCCTGAACCCGCGTACGATGTAACCCCACCCCCCGCCCTCCCCCTCCCCTTTTTCTTTTCCGTAACCTTTCCTTTGTTGGTGACTACTTCCTCATCCGTGCGCTCGTGCGCGTGTTTGTTAATTTCTCGCGCGCACACACGTTTGCCACCCACCCACCCTACCCCTCCCCTTCCCCGCCCTCCCCTCCCCCGCCCTCTTCTCCCCCTCCCTCCCATCCCCTCCCCTCCCCTCCCCTCCCCTCCCCTCCCCTCCCCTCCCCTCCCCTCCCCTCCCCTCCCCTCCCCTACCCTCCCCTCCTCTCCCCTTCCCCTCCCTTCATGTGCACGAAACGCCAGGTTAAGGCGGGCGAATCGCCGGCGGGGAAAGCAGCAGCGGAGGCAGTTGGGAAGTGGAAGGAAGAGCTGCAGGCGACGGTGGGCTTGATTGAGAAGTTTCAAGAAGTCACCAGCGAACGCATCACCAGCATGGGTACGTTATCCTCGTTATCGAAGTGGGTGTGATTGCTCGCCACAAGCACAGTGTGATATTGCTTGTTTTAAGACAATATACAGCATAGATGTACCTGTGATCCCACCCTTACCTCGACTGCACCTGCACGACTCGCTCTTCCCCAGGCAGTCCCCCCTCGGCCTCTCTTGCGCCGCTCTCCCCCCTCTCTCTTTCCGATTCCTTTTCCCTTTTCCCCGTTCTTCCCCGGTCCCCTTTTCCCCGTTCTTCCCCGGTCCCCTTGTCCCCTTCCACCCCCCATCCCCGCCCCTCCGCGCCCCGCCCCGCCACGCGCGGCGCAGTGTTCACGTACATGCCGCAGGACTTCCGCGGCACGCTGCTGAAGCAGCAGAAGGAGCGGTCGGAGGCGCGGCGCAAGCAGGAGGTGGCGAACCTCGTCACCAACGGCGGCACCATCAAGCAGAAATACGCGCTGCTCTGGCAGCAGCAGATGGACAGGTGCGCGCTGCGCGTGGTTGTGTGTGGGGGGTGTGTGTGTGCGCGCGCGCGCGCGTGTGTTGCGCAGTGCGGGGTGGTGTAACGGGGGGGACGGGCGCGGAGTATCGGGGGAAAAGGGAGGGGAAGGGGAGGGAGGGAGGAATCTTGAAGATGCGTGGGGAAACAACGCATTGCAGCACACAAGTAGCCCACAGATTGCAACTTGTGATCGCACATAAAGATCTCTCTCCTCTCGCATCGTCAGCTCTTCCTTTCCTCTTCGCCGTCTCCCTCCTTCCTTCTTCTTGCACCCCTCCCAATGTTGTTCCTACCGCTTCCCTCTCTCCTTCAAGCTTTTCCTCTTACTTGCTCAACCAGTCACTCTTCCTGCCCCCCACTCCCTGCCCACTTCCGCTTCCCACAATGCCAATCCCTGTCTCTGTCACTCATCTTCTCTCTCCCCCTCCTCCCTCCCTCTCTTCCTCTCTCCTCCCCTCCTCCCTCCGGTGCATGGGCACCAGGCGGCACACGCTGGCGTCGCTGGGAGCAGCAACGGGCATTTACCGCACGCTTGTCACCTACCTAGTTGGCGTGCCACAGGTCAGGTCCTTCTCTCTCACTAGGTGACTCTTGAGTTGACTCAAACGTCACACGGGCGTCGCTGGGAGCAGCGACGGGCATCTACCAAACTCTTGTCACCTACCTAGTTGGTGTGCCACAGGTCAGCTCAACCTTCTCTCTCACTCCCTCTCCTCTCTACTCCACGCTGCCGCAGGCCATTCCTATCCTCGCTTCTCCTCCGCTCCCTCTCTGCCCCTTATCGTTCCTCTCCGCTCCGCCCCTTTCTCTCTCTCCCTCTCTGTCTCCAGCCTCGTTCTCGTGCTCTTCGCTCCAGGCCGCTATGCTCTGTTCTTCTCCCCACCACCTGTCTCTGGTTTTCCCACTTGTGATTGTGGTTCGCATTGCCCCAATTCTTCTCTTCCCAGTCCGTCTTTACTTGCCTCTCACATGCACGTTCCTTGTTCCCCTTCCCAACCCTCTCACTCGTCCACCTCATTCGATCTTCCATCCTTCCTGTTCTCTCCTCTCCTCATTCTTCCCTCCGACCCCCCCTCGCCCCCCCCTTCTTGTAATGCATGCAGATCCTTCTTGAGTTTGTCAAGTCTATCAATGACCACAACGGGTACTCCTCTCCTCTCCTCTCCTCTCCTCTCTCGTCTCCTCTTGTCTCCTCTCCTCTCCTCTGCTCTCCTCTGCTCTCCTCTCCTCTCCCCTCCATCTTTCTCTCTACCACTCCCCCTTTCTTTCTCCACTTCTCCCTGTTTTCTGTCTCTCTCTCTTGCCTGTTCTGCTCGGCCCCTCCCCCACGGCCGACTCTTCCTCCTCCCCTCGCCCCACCCCTGCCGTTCTTCTCTCTTTCCCTGCTTCTCGGTCACCAATCCACTCAATCTCGCCTCCGCCATCCACTCCGCCCCCCGCCCCTGCTGTCTGTGTCCGCTTGTCTGCGCATGCAGCCCCATGGAGGAGATTGTTGAGGCGCCTCAAAAACCCCCCACCCCTGTTGTCCGTGTCTGTGTGTCCGCGCGCTGGGCTGTGTGCAGGCCGATGGAGGAGCAGCGGCTGTCGTACGGGCCGCCGCTGTACCGCCTCACGGAGCTCGCCAACCGCTTGCACATCTTCCTCGCGCTCTGGTGGTCCTCCTTCGACGAATGCACCGAGTCAGTGCGGGGAGGGGGAGTGGGGGGAGAGGTTGGGGGGAGGTGGGGGTGAGGGAGAGGGGGGGGGGAGGGGAGGCAGGGTAAGAGGGGTGAGTGCGATGGGAGGGGACGGGAGGATTTTGTAAATGGCAACCGCTCCAGAATTGCCAACCGCTTGCACATCTTCCTCGCGCTCTGGTGGTCCTCCTTCGACGAATGCACCGAGTCAGTGGTGGGGGGAGGGGGGGCAGGATGGGTGGGGGGAAAGTGGGGGTTGAACAGGGGAGGGAGGGCGGACCAAGGTCTATTTTGAGTCTATTCAAGCAGAATGCGCATCTTGCTCTTGCTCTGGTGGTCCTCCTTCGATGACTGTGTGCGGGGGTGGGGGTGGGCACGTCTTGGAGGGAAGCAGCGGGAAGGGGAGGAGAGGGGAGGGGAAGGAGAGGGGAGGCGAGGATTGGGGGGAGGGGAGGAGTGGGAAGTTAAGGGAGGCAGGGGAAATGGAGGAAATGAATGAATGAAATGCTTGGCTATTCGTTTCCCCCGTCCCCCACTTTTTTCCTTTAGTCCGTCCCGCTCACTCTCGCTTGTGTCTCCTTCCTTGCCTCTGTTTCCTGTGGTTTCACATTCACTCGGTGTTGGTGGGGTGGGCACACAGGAATGCGTCTGACTACGTCGGCGTGGTGAGCGAAGCTGCAGCTATCTACTCCAAGGAGATTGCACGATTCCTCACGCTCCTCAGGTGCCTACTGTGTGCAAGCATGCATTCACGGATGCTTGCTTGTCTGAGTGCATGCTTGAGTGCTGTGCTTGTCTGCATCGTTGTGCGCGTTTGTGGTTGGGGGGCAGACGACTCGTTTGAGGGTGCCAAGCGTTGTCAAGAGCATGTGCTCATAGAAACGGTTAGATATAAGTTGTTATTAAGAATCGTGGATTCAGGTATGCGAGAGTGGATTAACCACGTGCATGCCATTCCTCCTCCCCTCGTTGGCCTCTTTGGGCTCTCACTTTCTCATCCCTCGTCTGTTCCTTGCTGTCTGCTGTCCCCTACGCACTCCCCCCCTTCCCTTCCCCCTTCTTCCGCCCCCTTCTCCCGGCCCTTGTGTGTGTGCGTGTGCAGCGATGTGTTTGAGCAGTCGCCGTTCTTGATATCTCCAGAGGAGGCCATGTCTGCTGAGGATAAGAGGTGCGTGTCATTGTGTGCCGCTGTGTGCCATGCCGTGCCGTGCCGTGCCCACGCCTTGCTCATGTGCTCGCTTCGCTTCACACCGCCACCATGCTCGCTCCCCACTGCCAGCCATGCTCGCCTCGCGCTACACCACCATGCCTGCAGCAAATCTGGCCAGGAGTGCATAGCATACCCGACTCCCCGTTTCCCTCGTCTCTCCCTTCTGATCCACGGCCCAGTTGCATCCCGTGCACCGCACACACCA
The DNA here is from genome assembly GCA_947471745.1 of Closterium sp. Naga37s-1. Lineage (NCBI taxonomy): Eukaryota > Viridiplantae > Streptophyta > Zygnematophyceae > Desmidiales > Closteriaceae > Closterium > Closterium sp. Naga37s-1. The sequence goes on from CANJKZ010000430.1 coordinate 477,361, forward strand.
ATCCCACCATTGCTCCTTCCCCTCCCCCCCCCCTCTTCTCCCCCTCCCCGTTCGCCCGGCCATGGCGTGTGCACCCATGGCAGCAAGCTGGAGGAGTTCAAGGAGCTCAACATCGCATATGGCCAGAGCTCCCAGGTATGCATTGCCATGCCACGCCACGCCGCGCCACGCCATGCCACGCCATACCATACCATGCCATGCCATGCCATGCCACCCCGTGCCTTTCCATTCCCGCAATGTATGTGATTGCCCTTCCTTTCCAGTTCACATCCTCTCCACTCCTGTCTGCTCTGTCTCCCCTCCATTCCTCTCTCTGTTCTGGCCCTCACCCGTCCGTATCTTTCCCGTTGCTTCTCCCATCTACTCCCCCTTTCACCCCTTCCACACTCCCATCTGCGTGCCTGTGTGTGTGTGTCTGTGTGCCACCAGGTGCCAGTGACAGTGGATGCAGTGGGCACCCTGGTGGCCTGGGAATTCAGCCTCACTTATGGCAAGGTACGATTGTTGTTGAGTCAATGTTTGAGACGCCTCAAAATTGTTTCAACCTCACTTACGGCAAGGTACGATTGTTGTTGCCGATTGTCCTGATTGCTTGTCCCCTGTGCCATGATCCTGGCTGGCTTGTGCTTGTCCCACCGCACCGCACTCACACCACCCTGTCCTGTGTGTGCCATGGTTCCGTGCATCAGGATATCGGTTTCAACGTGGAATACACTGCAGAAGACGGCACCAAAACGGTCAGTGCTCACTCTCCCATCCCGACCCTCTGTTGAACGCCACTCACCGTCCCCGTTTTCTTCACTTTCCCTTCTCCTAAGACTTTTATTTTTCCTGTGGTGCTTCCCCCGCCCCTTCTCTTACTTCATTTCGTGTGGCATTGGAACCATCCGCCTGACTTTCTCCACTCTTCTCTCATCGTCCTGCCTCTGGGGGGGTCAAATCCGTACTATGATCAACCCTGCAGAACGTCCACCCACCTCCCTCGCCCCCCTTTTTTCACCGCTTCATTTCCTAAACGCCCTCTCGCATCTGTTCGAGCACTGTCTGAGATCCTTAGTCCACCTAGTAATAGACATGGGCTGCTCACATAACAAACATCCACCCACAAGTCACTCCTCGATCCCTGTCTTGGCCACACATCGTTCTCATCCGTGCTGCCTTGCACTGCCGCTGCCTCTCTGTGTGTTTGACTTGCTCCAGGGCATGGTGCCGTACCAAAAAGTGGACAAGCATGAGGTGCGTGTGTATTGCTCCTGCGATGCTTCATCACGTGCTCATCCTTCCGTTCCTGCACTGTTGTCTCTTAATTGATTTCTAGTCCTAAGCGTAGCAAGGGAACTCGTTTCGTACTTTTCCTACGTACGACCCTTTTATCTGCACCTTCCTCCCCCCTGCCCCTCTACCCCCTCTTTAACCTGTGCTTTTTTTTTCCATTCCGCTACTTGCCCTGCATCGTGGTGTGGTGTGTGTGCTGTGTGGTCTGTGTGCTGTTTGCTGTGTGGTGCAGGGGAGCTTCAATGCGCCTGCAGTGGGCTCGTATACCATCACATGGGACAACACCTACTCCCTCCTCACAAAGAAGGTCATACCCCCACCTGCCCACCCGCACTCTCCTCCCTCTCCTTCGGGGAGACATACACACTTTTCATCTGCTCTCCCTCCTGTTACTGCCTTGCACACTCATGGTAGTCTTTTTCTGTCTCTCCCTGGTCCCTGTCCCTGTCTCTGTCCCTGTCCCTGTCCCTGTCTCTGTCCCTGTCCCTGATCCTATCCCTCTGTCCCTCTGTCTGTGTCTCCATGTGAGTGCATACCAGACTGTGCGATACAAGGTGGGAGCCATTCCCCCAGTGGAGACAGAGGAAGAGTTGAAAGCAGAGGAAGCTCTGTCACACCCAGAGAAGCAAGGCGATGCCAGCACACCTACTGCTGCTGATGCAGATGCAGGTGTGGCTGATGCTACACCTGCTTCAGAAGCTGACGCTGCCACCACTTGAACTACTGTACCATGCTGACTATACTTGGTCCACAGTTGAGGTTTTCCACATAGACTGGTTAGCACAGGTGTAATTGATGGTGTAGTACACATTGAAATTGGGGTTATGGCGCAGCATTGTGTACTTTGCCCTTGTTATGTAGCACAGATTCTTGAATGTCGTTAGAGCTAGCGTATGGAGTTGCTTTGAAAAAAAACACCTGCAATTTTTAACCTACTGCGTAACAGAGTTTCCAAATGAACGTACCGAGATGTATTCTGAAAACCTTGTAGGGGAGCTGTCTATACAACGGATACTTCACAGTGAGATGTTCTCCCGGCCAGTGCGGCTCGCTACCACAACCACAATAATCACGTAATTATTTGTCTGCCCGTCAACATAACGTATATCAAGAAGGTTCAACACCACTTGATGACACATTCACTGTTCCATACACCCGGCCCTCCTTTATTTCCGCTTTGACATGTGTTTTAAATTCAGTGTCCAGAATACGCCCTCATTCTCGGTTATACGAACTTGCAGGAAGAAACAGAATGGTTGAGAGCGGTTAAAGATGGTTCGATATGGTTCAATAAGACAATTTGAATAAGACAAAATCAGCCTGCCAGACGCCCGCTGGTGAGATGACCGAGAATTAGGGCGTGTAAAATTGTAACGACCAAGCTGATTTTCCGCCCTTTGCGCGTTTCCGGCGACTGCGAATAGGTGTAACGCGTAAGCGATCCCCGCCACAAATTCCGCCAGCACGTGGGGCATCTGCCACAAACTACCTCCGTAATTGAAAGCGAAAAGTTTTAGTCCTTTTACTGCATTCGAACGGGGTGTGGAATACAGGGGGATCACAAGCCTAGACTAGGGTGTTTAATAAAGCAGCGAGTTTAGGCGAACAAAAAGATTTTCCCCTCGCTGAGGATACAAGTCTACGTAGGTCCCAAAATGCAGGATGTCAAAAGTTTTATCGGAAAATACCATTGCAATTCGGTCAAACCGGGGTGACTACTCTGTAGGTGTAACCCTAAATACCTCGCAATCGCCAGAACCGCCCGAATGGTCGACCATTCCGGTCATTACAATTTTACACGCCCTTAGGGTGTAGCTGCATCTCTCAAACCAATGGTGGGCCTGGTGCCAACCAGACATGATCTGTGGCCGTTCCGACGGAGTGATCCAGCCGAACCTATTGCTGAACTGCTGACAACAAGAGGGCTGTGGCAAGCGTCGGGCAAACACTGACACCCTCCACGCGATTCGTCCGACAAATGAAACAATTATGCGAAGAGTGTATCTCAATGTTTGTAATCGCTCATCACCCTACCCAGCCATTGCAAAACCGTTGAAACCGTTGAGAACGTACTGCAACTTAGTAAGCCACGCTCGCACCAACCGACTCGGGGAACGCCCTCTGCGAAACAGGTTACTGTTCTGATAGGTCGGTGAACTGTAGTGGCGCGTCCCGCAATTATCGCACTGCTTGATCCGGTGGGGGAGGAAGACAGCTGCGACGCCCATCCATCGCCGTTGGCGAATGCACGAAACCCAGAAACCAGTCAGCCCAGCACAGCACAAACAGTACAATGTGCAAGCAAGCGACAGCTAGCGTGCAGTTCAGCAGCAGCACCATCACAAGCACCAGCACACAATCAGGCCCAACCACAAATCATCTCACATCCCACACCTTCGAGAGTGTTGCAGGGTGTGCTTCACAAGTGACCTGCAGTGCAGTGGTCACCTTCAAAGGCGCACAGCACACCCGAGTAGACTACACTGCATTGCCGGGACCGTGACCTTCGCGCCAAGGTTGCCACAATACACGTTTTGCTCGAACCGTGCGGATTAGCCATGGCGTGTCACTGGCATGGCAGCACGCGGTTCGTCTTCCACGCGACAGTAGCGCTAGTCGCTGTTTTGGCACTAACGCCATGGAACGAGGAGCCGGAGCGCGCTGGAGGCGGAGTTAGGCTAGCCATGGGGCAGGCAGAGAGCCCGCTGATTGGTCAAGGCGTAGACCCGTTCACGTCGAATGTGGTGTCTGAGCCGGTGCCCGTATATCTCTCCGTTATGCTACGGAAGCTCATCGCCGTTGATGGTAAGATAACGGGGAGGACGGGATGGCAGAGTGCGACCGAATGTGAGGCTAAATATAAGTCGCTTTTGAGAATTCTTAAATGCGACCTTCCTGCTAGGCTTGCAGAGTATCCGTTACTATCTGTTCGCTTTCTGTTACTCGCAATTCCACGTCGCCCGCCGATGCGCGCGCCGTCGTCGATTCAACGGCATCCCGCGTCGCGATTCTGCTGGCTGACTTGCGCGACGGGGCTTGTTCATACCCCCGCCTGTACTACCAATTGCGTCGTCTAACTGAGAGCCCAATCGCCAAAGAAGGGCTCAACAATTCGGGAAATACGCAATTCACCTGGTAAATCCTCCCCTATCCTCTCCTATCCTCTCCCTCCTCTCCCTCCTCTCCCGCCTCTCCCGGAATCCGCATTCCTCCCCCGTGCTATGCGCGCAGAGCTCAAGTACAGCTACAGCGCGTACTTTCAGGTCGTCACGTCGTGGCGCGATCCCCGAGGTCAGTCGTCGTGCGCTACCCTCCACCGCGCCGCGCTTGCAAACTATCTACCCTCTCGTTCCCCCTCAATGCCGCTCGTTCCCCCAATGCCGCTCGCTCCCCCAATGCCGCTCGCTCCCCCAATGCCGCTTGCTCCCCCAATGCCGCTCGCTCCCCCAATGCCGCTTGCTCCCCCAATGCCGCTTGCTCCCCCAATGCCGCTCGCTCCCCCAATGCAGCTCGTTCGCCCCACTACCCCTGCCGATCGATCCTTTCCCCTGCGCTGCGCCGCTGCATCGTGAAGCCGCGCGCGTTTCGTGTCATCGTCCGCCCTGCACCACTCAACGTGCCACTTGATTCGGCGCATGCACTCGTACCTCTCAATCGCAACCATTATAGAAACCCCACCCTTATATCTCTTCTCCCCGTCTCCCTTCCAATTCCCTCATCTCCTCACCTCTCCCATCCTCTCCCTCCTCTCCCCTCTTCTCCCCTCCTGTCGCGGCGCGATTCAGTGAACAAACCGCTGGGGGAGACGAAGGTGATGGACCAACTGGGCGGCGCGGGCGCTATGGGCAACAGAAAGCCAGCCAGTCGTGGTGTGACCTCATCTCCTCGTCTCCCTTCCTCTCGCCTCATCCCCCCTCCCCCATCGCCTCCGCGCCTTGCGCGCGGCAGTGAACAACACGCTGGGAGTGGTGAAGGTGATGGACCGGACCACAGTTCGCAGCGGACCTGGGGGCGGACGCCATCCAGAACTGCAAATGGTTTTGAGAATTCTCAAAAACAGCGCACCTGGGGGAAGACGCCATCCAGAACTGCAAATCCAACCTTTGTGTGACCTCATGCCCTCTCTCCCTTCCTCGCCCCTCTTCCTTCATCTCCCCTCCCGTTCCCCCGCATCGCCTCCTCCCCGGGCGCAGTGAACAACACGCTGGGGGTGATGAAGGTGATGGACCAGTTCGCACCGGACCTCGTGGCGGACGCCATGAGCAACTGCAAGCCCAACGCCACCTTCGCGGGTTTCAACATCAGCCAAAAGTCGGAATGCATTGACGGGCTCAGCCAGGTGCGTGCGCGCGGCGAGGTAACCGTTGACGGGCTCAGCCAGGTGCGCTGCGCGGAAGCGCGCCCCCCCCCCCCCCTCTCCCCCTTCCCCCTTCTCACCTCCCCTCCCCCCCCGCCTTCTCCCCGAGTCGTGGCGCCGCTGTTGCCGTTCTTGTTAGAAGCGCACGCGGGGAGTGCGGAGGGGGGGGAAGGGTGGTGGCAGGGTGGGAAGAGGAGGCGCCTTACAAGAGATGCCGATGCCTCTCAGGAAAGGTCCACGTAGGGAGATGCCTATCTTGTGCTCCCTTCTCTTCGACTCCACACGCCGTGCTCTGTGCTGTCCCTCCGCAACCATCCATGCACAACCCTCCCTCGCTTTCCCCTCCCCTCCGCTGCCCTCCGCACATGTGCGCGCGCGCGCCAGACGGGGCTGCCCTGCTGCAGCTCAAGGACTGCAAGAAGCAGTGCACGCCGGCGGGCACGCGGTGCTTTTTGAGTAGTAGACTCAATAAACCTCCCTTCCCCCACATGTGCACTCTCTCCTCCCCCCCCCTCCCCTTCGCTGCTCAGACGGGGCTGCCGCAGCTGAAGGACTGCAAGAAGCAGTGCACGCCCGCAGGCACGCGGTGCTGTGATGGCGTGTGGCTGCCGTCGCTCAACATCCCCAACGTCATCTTCTTCCCGCAGGACCGATACGCCACCGGTGAGCACCGCTCCCTCCTCGCTCCTCGCTCCTCGCTCCTGCGCTACCTGTGCGCGTGCGCTCTCTCTCTTTCTCCAGCTGGTCACTATTTCACTCCCACGCAGTATACACTCACCTCTTCCCCCTCCCCCCCTCGCCCCTCCCCCTGTGCGCGCAGAGAGCATCTACTTCTTCGGTGACATAGGCCCGGACATGAGCACCTATTGACTCACCTGTTCACCCCTTCCCCCTCCGCTTTCCCCCTCCCCTTTCCCCCTCCCCCTTGCCCCCCTGTGCGCGCAGAGAGCATCTACTTCTTCGGTGACATAGGCCCGGACATGAGCGCCGTGGACCGCGAGGTGGTCGTGGAAGGTGCGCACCAGTGCCAGTGGGGGGCAGTCAAGGGGGAGTGCGGGGGGAGAGTGCAGGGGGGAGAGGGTGGGTGGGGGAGAGGGTGGGGGAGAGTGTGGAGGTGACGTTTTGTTCGTTCAACGTGTTTACTTTTGCCTTTCCCTCTCCCTTTTCCTTTCCTGCTCAATACCCACCCTTCTCTTCTCGCCCCCTCCTTCCCGTGCGCCCGATACACCAGGCGAGTTCTCCTCGCCGTTCAACTTCCAGCGCTTCCCCTTTGATACCCAAGTAAGCCACCCTACCCTACCCCACCCCACCCTACCCTACCCCACCCTACCCTACCCTACCCCACCCCACCCTTCCCTACCCCACCCTACCCTACCCTACCGCCTTGGGTCCTTTTGAGCCTCAAAAATGCTCTTTTTGAAGCACTCAATACGCCCACAAGACCTCCCTGGCTCCTTGACTCCTCCCCGGCCACAAGACCAACCACTTGCGATTACGGGTTTCGGGTTCCTCCCCATCTCCCTCATCACCCAAAACCATCTGGATCCAACCTTGCCCTTTTCTTCACTTCCCCCTCTTGCAAATCCTGAATCTCCCGCCTCTCCCATCTCTCCAGCCTTCAACCCGTCCTCCCCCTCCTTCCTCTGCTCTCTACCAACACCTACCTCAGCACCCGCACTTGTCATTCACAGCATGAGTGAGGGCCTTCGTGAGGGCCTTCGTGAGGGCCTTGGGTTCACAGTGACGGTGGAGAGCGGCAGCACCTCCGTGTCAACCCCTTCCTGCACTGCACCCTCCCTTCAACGCCCCTCCCTCCCTCTCCCCCCCACAGCACCTGCGGTTCACACAGTGACGGTGGAGAGCGGCAACAGTTACCCGGTTATGCATGCTTGCATGCTTCCCAGTGAACTCTCATACTGATACCAGCACGCGGCTACCCCCCTCCCTCTCCCCCACACAGAACCTGCAGTTCACAGTGACGGTGGAGAGCGGAAACATCTACCTGGCTATGCTTGCATCACTCTTGAGAACTCTCATACTGATTCAAGTACACCCCTGTCTTCCCCACACAGCACCTGCGGTTCACAGTGACGGTGGAGAGCGGGAACATCTACGCTTAACCTTTCCATGCATGCACCCTCCCTGCACCACCTCCCTGCTCCGCCTCGCCTCGCCACACCCTGTCTTCCCCACACAGCACCTGCGGTTCACAGTGACGGTGGAGAGCGGCAACATCTACCTGGTGACTTCCAACTCGGGGCGGCAGCAGGAGCAGGCGTCCAAGGGGCTCAGCGGGGGCGGCACGGGGGGATTCTCCTCGGACGAGGTCACGGGGTGGCGCATCAGCAGTGTCGGGCTCAACTGCTCTGCGGGTTCATCCAACACCGCTGTTTCCGATCTCGCTTCCTATGCCCAAGGTGTGCAGCCCTTTTTTATATGAGACGGTTCTCATCTCAATGTCGGCTCACGGGGTGGCGCATCAGCCGCGTGGGGCTCAACTGCTCCGCCAGTTCATCGAACACCGCTGTTTCCGATCTCGCTACCTATGCCAAAGGTGCGCAGCCCGGGTGTGAGAGACGGATCTCATCTCAATGTCGGCTCACAGGGTGGCTCAATGCCTCCCCCTCAACCTCCAACCTCTTCCCCCTCCCCCTCCCCCTACCCACTGCCCCCCATTGTGCAGACGACCCGTGGGCGCAGGTGAGCAGCAGTGGGGGGGCAGCGGACCCATCGAAGCCGACCACGTGTGTGTTTGTCATCTCCATCTCGCGCACCAGTGGCGTCTACGTCCTCTCCGTACGCTCCACCTTCCCTCTCCTCCCCTCCCCTCCCCTCCCCTCCCCTCCCCTCCCCTCCCCTCCCCTCCCCTCCCTTCCCCTCCCCTCCCCGCCTTTCCCCTGCCCATCCTCACACCCCTGCTCCTCACTCTCATCCTTGTCTTTCCTGATTACTCTCCCCCTCAACTTTCCTCCCCCTCCCCCCTCAACACTCCATCACCCGCCTCCCATCCCACCTCGTCCTCCCCGTTTCTCCCCACGCCTCCCTATCGTCCACCTCTTCTCCCTCTCAACGCCTCCTCTTGTCCCTCCCATCACCCTCCCATTACCCCCGCGTCTCCCTGGCCGGCAGGTGATTCTCCCGGTGATGCTGAGCGTGTACCTGACCTTCTCGGTGTTCTTTGCCAAGCCAGAGGACCTGGAGGTCCGCTCGGCTACCTGTGTGACGCTCTTCCTCGCCCTGGCCGCCGTGCAGTTCGTCATCGACAGCCAGGTGGGTGGGTGCGTGTGGGCTGCAAGCACACATGTGCATGCACGTGCCACACGCACACATGTGCATGCACGTGCCACACGCACACATGTGCATGCACGTGCCACACGCACACATGTGCATGCACGTGCCACATGCACACAGACTTCTAACACGATGCAACCGCATGCACTGCTGTGCTGTTGCCATTGGCTACTCCTCCTCCTCCTCCTCCTCCTCCTCCTCCTCCTCCTCCTCCTCCTCCTCCTCCTCCTCCTCCTCCTCCTCCTCCTCCTCGTCCTCCTCCTCCTCCTCCTCCTCCTACTCCTCCACCTCCTCCACCTCCTTCCCCCCAAGTCCATAACATATCCTCCCTGTTCACATGCCATATGCATCCTTCTCTTTCCCGCTCCCTCCCTCCCTCCCTCCCTCCTTCCCTCTGCTCCTCGCCCCCACCCATCGCCATGCGTGAGCCCCCTCCAAGCTGCCGCGCACGTCAGCCATAACACCGTTGCATACCTGGTGATTGCGTCCAATATCTTACCAGCAAACCCCTCCTGAATTCTCCTCCCCTGTCCCCCCCCCTCACCCCCCTTTTCCCTTCCCTCCCTTTCTCCCCCCTCTCCCCCACCCGGTCCTCCCCCCAGCTGCTGCGCACGTCAGCCATAACGCAGTTTGGGTACCTGGTGATCACGTCTTACACTGTCCAGGCAACCCCTCCTAAATTCTCTTCCTCCCGTTCCCCTCCCTCGTCCCCCCGTTCCTGCCTCCCCCCAGCTGCCGCGCACGTCAGCCATAACGCAGTTTGGGTACCTGGTGATCACGTCTTACATATTCATCATGCTCACCACCATCGAGACTGTCATCGTCTTCTGGCTCTCCGACCGGGTGAGCGGGCGCTAAGGGAGAAGAGGGAGGGGGGAGGTTGGGCAGGGAAAGTGGGGGGAGAGGGAGAGAGAAAGGGGAGGCGGGGGGATGAGGGGACATGAGAGGAGAGACGAAGTGGTTTTTATCTTCATCATGCTCACCACCGTCGAGACTGTCGTCTACTTGCTCTCTGACCAAGTGAGAGGGCGCTAGGGGGAGGAGAGGGAGGGGGGGAGAGGGGTGGAGGAGAGGAGGGAGAGAGTGGAAGTGGGGGATGGGATGGGGAGACAGGCGGGAAGGGGGGGATGCAATGCGGACATGATAGGGAGAGGTATGGGGAAACTGTGTGAAGGTCAGAGGGTGAGTGATTTTGAAGGTTCGTGCTCCTTACAAGGAAGGTTTGGCCAAGTAAATGTTGCTGATCTGCTTCGATGCAATGCAGCAGTGTGCACCTCTTTTCATATCATCCTTGCACTCCTAACCGCCCGTACAACAACCACACTCTCCGCCACTCCTCCAACCCCACGCCCACCCTACGCCATTCCGTTCACCCCACCCACCCGGAGCAGATAGAAAAGGACGTGATAGAGTCAGTGAGCAAGCGGTTTACGTCGCGCCGAGACACGCCGCCCACGCCATCACCGCACGACACGTACAACACGCTCTCCGTGGAGCTCATGAAGTCACAGCCGCCGCCTGCTGGCAGCGGGGAGGGCGGGAGCGAGACGAGCGTGGAGGAGCGGGACAATGGGGAGGCGAAGCCGTCGAGCACGGGCGGACAGGCGGTGGGGCCTTCTGATGGGAGTGGGGAGATTGAGAAGCCGAGCGATCATAATAAGTGCAACCCAAGTGTCTGGGTACGTGTGCCTTGGTTGTTTGGACGGTTTGTTTGTGCTGGGTTGGATGTTTGCTGAGAAGAATATGGGTTGGGGTAGTGATGAATGCGGTTGACGGCAGTTTTGCTGCTGTCTCTGTAAGGGAGTCACGTGCATTGTGTACGTGATCTACGAATGACTCAGGGTTTAGCTGGTGATCCTTCTGCCAACAACAATGCCCAGTCATTCGTTTCCCTGCTATTATCAGAGTTTTGCACCTAGTTGCATTCACCTCCTCTAAATTTCCTCTTTATTGACTCCCACCCTGCTGTCAACAGCCTTGGGGATGCCTTCGTCACTGTGGTTACCGATATAAGTCCAAGACCGAGGGACACGAAGATGAGGCCAATTATAAGCTTGCCGTTGCGATTGATGCTGTTTGTTTCGTCCTCTTCTTCACTGCATACACCATAGTGTGCATCGTCCTGTATGTTTAACTCACTTTCAGATGGTAGATAGGTGTATTGTGCACAGCACAATCTGACGTAGAGACACGCTTTCGTTTCTCGTGTCTGAAACTCCTGTATTAGCTGGTCTGAACTCAACCAGAGTACCTTGAACAGGTCCAGCATGCCGGCACTGGGCTGGGCACTCATGCACTGTGTGGACAGCATTTGTTTTTCCACTCAAGTTCCCCGGTTCCAGACTGTGAGGTTTATTTGGCTTGGAGGCTGAAGCTTGATCTGGACAAGAGAGGAAGAAAAATTACTGTAGGCTGTGACAATATATTAGTGTATCGTATGTATTAGCCATCTGTGACAATATATTAGTCTATACGTATTGGACAGGTGTTCCAAACGGATACCAAATATTAAAATTTCCAATATGCAACCATATGCAATACAACATTGAAAGCTGAATGTCATTACCCTCACAGCATCCATTGTGTGTCAAATGGATGCTGAAATTGTGGAGTGAGGCAAGATGTTAGAGGTTTACGTCTGATTGTGTCTGGTTGATTACTGTATATGACAAATGCCCCTCTTTCTAGCGAGATGTCCTCCTGATCTTGGGGTTTCGATTAGGCACACCACCCAACCTCTCTCTAGGTGACTCGGCTTATCGTCATCTCGAGTCATCGTCACGAGCGAGCTTGTCTGATGGCACGTGTCCGCGTCACTATAGAAGGCACTCTCGTCATGTCGCCAATCGTAAGAGATGCACGAGATTCCCCTAACCGCTTGTCTTTCCAGCATTTGGAGAGCCAGAAGTTTCCGCCAAGCTCCTTGCCCAGCAGTTCACCACCAAATTAATTGTTACCTGCCCGCAGACCTACAACCAGCACTACACTAGTGGTAAAACAAATGTTTGCTGGCATTTTCTGGCCAGGTAGGCGTCGCGTTGATGTGGTGGATTGTTCATGGGGTTCAGAGTAGAAGTTGCTGCGTCGGAGCGACTCGTGATTTACGTCATCCATCCCCACAACCGCAGCGCGCTTCCACGTGGGCATTTGACCACCCCCGCTCGCCCTACCAACCGAATTCCCTCCCTTACCTCCTCCCATTCAAATTGCGTTCTCTCGTCAGACATTTCTTGCATTGCAATTACCTACTACTGATTACTACATCCCAAGTCCTGTGCATTCTAAGTTTGATTTACTAGTCCTCCGACATTGCTCACCAGCTCGCGTCTTCAGCATTTTCCGTTTCCACGTGTCTTCTCCTCGACAGTTTCCGACCAGTCTGCTGCCTTAAACCCACTTCCGGAAATATGGCTCTTCTCGCGGTTCACTCACAAGTGCGCGTCGCTGCACCAATCGTCCATTTGGCAAGCAACCAGCGTCGTTCGACTCTGGCTCCTTCGACCACAGTTCACGGCGCTTCGCGAAGCAGTATTATTGGAACCTCTCTGATGCAATCTCAGACAGTTTCCAAGGCTCGATGTGTGGCGGTTCTGCAGCAACGGGCGCCTCCGGCCGTGGCGGCTACGCCAATGGAGGTGGCGCAGAAGGGATGGTCTTATTCGCAGTACGGCTCCGCCGTCAGGGACCTCCAATTCGGCACCGTTCCTCTGCCCGAAATTTCTCCCGACCAGGTACGCCTTTAAATCTGATTTCTCTCCGTTCAATGCGGCAGCAATCTCCAGCATTTTACACTCGGAGCTTGGCGGAATGTCACAATTAGGTGCGAGCATGGCGCATACATTTTCTGGAGGCATCGTGCCTATTATTAACTGCGAGTGGGGCCACTCATTGACGTGGTTTATTGCGGTGTGATGCCGACGGCAGGTGCTCATTAACGTGTCAGCCGCGGCGCTGAACCCCATCGACATCAAGAGGATGCGCGGCGCGTTCAAGGAAACCGACTCGCCGCTTCCCGTGAGCCGTCCACCCCCTCTGCCGTCTCCTTCCGTTTGACAATCTCATGCTTCCGTGGTCATGGACCCTCACGGTGACTCGAAGTCGTCAATGATCCCCATTCCCGCTCCTTGCCTTCATTCGCATTCTAACCTCGTTCCATCTCATGGCTCAGCCCATAGTTCCATTTACTCCAATTCTGTCAATTTCTTACCATCATCCTTGTCGTATTTTGTCGTCTTCGTGGTGTTGGCGGCAGACGGTGCCCGGGTACGACGTGGCGGGCACGGTGGTGGCGGTGGGGAGCGCGGTCACCAAGTTCGCAGTGGGCGACAGAGTCTTCGGCGACATTAACGAGTTCGCCACGCTCATGTCAGCCCCACCACACCCTTGCCTCTCACCCTCCTGCACCTTTCCGAAGCCGCAATTTCGTGCTATTCCGTGGTACCCCTTTTAACAGCTGTTTTTCCTTGGTGCCCTTTAACGTGAAACGTGGAAAAGCTCATGGCTCACGTGTTTTTCCTTTCTAAACAACTCTTCGCGTTTCCTTCCGTGTTTTCGTGGTTGTGCCAGGCCCAAGCAGCTGGGCTCGCTCGCACGTTTCACGGCGGCTGAGGAGATGCTCCTCGCTAAGATCCCCAACAACATGTCCTTCGCCGAGGCTGCTGGTGAGCTAAGACCTCCTTGCCCCTTGCGCAGCGTGTGCCCCTTTCCGGCTGCCCGTATCAGTACCGTTGTGGCCTTCTCACTCACGCCTCTTGATATCCCGTCTTCCCTCCGCCTCCCCCCCGCGTGCAGCGGTGCCGATGGTGGCGCTGACGGCGCTGGGAGCGTTGGAGGCGGCGAACTTCAAGCACGGGCAGTCCGTGCTCATTCTCAACGGCGCTGGTGGCGTCGGATCCATGGCCATTCAGGTACCGCTGCCCGCGCCGCGCTCCTTCCGCCTGCTCTTTCGTACTGCCACCACTAGATTTGCCCGTTTACATTCTTTGACTTAATACTGCCCCGTCAACTCTTTCATTCCAACGACAATGTCGTCTGCTCGTGGCTCCGCCCCTGGCCCACCCACTCGTTTCCCCTCTGTCCGTCTCTCCACTCTTCGCGTCCGTCTGGCAGGTGGCGAAAAGGGTGTTCGGGGCGGGGTTCGTGGCGACGACGGCGAGTCTGCCCAAGGTGGGGCTGCTGGAGGCGCTGGGAGCGGACCACGTGGAGGACTACCGCACTATGGACTACACGCGCCTGCCACAGCTCTACGACTGCGTGCTCGACTGCGTTGGTGAGCATTCATCAGCATATTGCATGGGCCGCCAGCCCGTCCGCGCATGGTGTACATCTGGGCTTTCCTCTGTTATTTTGTGTTTCTTCTACCTATGCTGCATCTCACATTCCTGTGGATTTTGCTGGGCTTGAGTTCTTCGGCAAATGAAACACCAGTTCATTGGGCTTGCATGCGGAGTGGAGGGTTGCAATAGAACCAAGGCAAATGTGTGGGATCAAAACGAAACAAGAAACCCCAGATTGTCTCTCATTCCCACATTTTTACCCACTTCTCATGCTGTCTGCCCGCCTCTGAACGTCTCACACTTCCCTCGCACCCCTTCCCCGCCCTACCCGGACCTACCCGCAACGACAGGCGAGGCGGAGCGTGCAATGAAGGTGGTGAAGCCAGGCGGGGCGTACGTGTGCCTGACAGGCTCCTCCCCTGCGCCAGCAGTGCGCTTCAACATGGTATCCAGCGGGGCCAAGCTGCAGCAGCTGCTGCCCTTCTTCGCACGCGGGGAGCTCAGGGCGGTCATCGACCCTCACGGTGTCTTTGCTCTCTTCGCCGTGCCGTCCGCGTTTGAGCACCTCGAGTCGGGCCGTGCCACTGGCAAGGTTGTGGTGGGCGTGCTGTGACTGCGCTGAGCCTGGACCAGAGATGCGGAGCCCAGCGGTCACCTGCCGAGCCCACCTTGAGGGTGGGTGGCTGCTGGAGCTGCTGTTGAGGTGGTGGGAGACTTGGGGGTAAAATATAAAGAGGAATGCATGAAAAGTGACTGGTGATGGTACTATCTCTGGGTTTTGGGGGATGGGGTTAGAGGGAGGTTCGTCTTTGGGTTGACTGGTGTGCATGAAAAGTGGCATCAGCTACATGGGGTTAGCTGCTGGCATACCGTAATACCACAGCAGGCCTGTCGGTCTGCTGGGTCGTTTTTGGTACTATCTTGCAGCCTTATGTATGTATGGAGCATGTGGGATTGGGTAGGTAGCTGTAGGTGTGTTGGTTTCTTTCCTTCTTTCTTTGTGCAGCTGGAGAGCTGGCCCTTGCCACTACCTTGTGGGCAACTGTACATTTCCCAAAGTTTTCATCGCCTGCGGGGTAGTTAGTGAGCGAGTGTAACCAGCATATTACCTTTGTGATTTTAATTTTATATTGCCACATATTTTGCTGAAATCCACTTTCCTGCTCCCGTTGCCTCCATAAAGAGTCTCTGGTGCTTCAACTCTGATACGGTATAGGCATGCTGTCAGAATATATTTCTGTATAACTGCATGTAGTTCTAGCTGTAGTGTAGTTCTATTGCTGTCCTGTTAGGTGGTGCACCCTTTGGCTTGCTATAACTTGTAACTCTTCTCATAGTGAACACACATTCTTGTTTCTCCCTTGGTTAACACCCTCGACCTCACCCTTGCTACTCTCGTCCTAGCTAAACCCTAGGCTACTAAGCCTACTAAGTTAAGAACCTATTTCAACATGCTATCAGAGCTGGTCCTTCCCAGGACCTAATTTTCATGGGCCCACCAGTCGCGCTGCCCGTCATGCAGCGCCCCTGCCCGTCACGCGCCCCGAGCGCATGGTGGTTTCTGCCCGTCGCACGCCCCGGGCGTGTGGCGGTTTTCTGCCCGTCGCACGCCCTGAGCGCGTGGCGGTTTCTGCCCGTCGCACGCCCCGGGCGTGTGGCGGTTTCTGCCCGTCGCACGCCCCGGGCGTGCGTCGGTTTCTGCCCGTCGCGCGCCCCCAGCATGCGACGGTGTTCTGCCCGTCGCTCGCCCCCAGCGTGCGACGGTTTTCTGCTCGTCGCGCGGGGGCCCCGTCGCAGGCAAGCACGCGCACTGCTGCAGCCGCCCGTACGCCGCAGCCCTCGTCCGCAGCCCGCGATCGCCGCTGCTGCAGCCCGCCGCCGCTGCGCTGCATCTCCCCGCTCGTACGAGCCCGCCGCCGCTGCAGCCGCGACTGGAGCAGGCAGCATCGAGGGGGTTAGTGGCGGCCGGAGCCGCCAGTCGCCAACGCCCGTGCCAGCACCAGCGCCAGCACAAGCGCGCGGAGCTGCACCAGCCTCACCTCCCCGCCGTCGCCTACGCCCTGCTCACCGCCCCGCCGCCCGCTTCCTCATCCCTCTCCTGCTTCGCGTGCAGAAGTTTTGGGGGGAGGGTGTTGGGGGGACGCAGGAGTGGCGGTGGGGGGGTGGTTGCACCTCCAGCGCCCCGCTGCTCTGCTTCGTCACCAAGCCAGCAGGCCCCCCCCTCCGCCTCTACCTTCCCCCTTCTGCTGCTCCTACTGCAGCGGCGGTTTCTGCCCGGCGCCTCGTGCGCCCTGCCCATCCGCGCCCGCCCCACCAGATCGCGCACCTCGCCCCCCCTCCCTTATCTGCCCTCTCCCTACTGCGTGTGCAGCAGTTTGTGGGGAGGGGGAGGTGGTGTAAGGGGGAGGTGGCACCAACGGCACCACCCTGCCTCCTCTGTTTCACGGCCGCACCTGCTGCTGTGGGGGGGAGGGTGGAGTGGTGGGAGTGGTGGGAGTGGCGGGAGGAGATACTGCCGCTGTCGCTCGCCTTCCCCTCTCTCTCCCTGCTGCGCGTGCAACAGTGGGGGGGTGGGTTTGGGGTGGCGGGTGTGAGCACCCAGCTGCCGCCCCTCCTCCTCTCTCTCTCACTGCCGCACGTGCCGCTGTGGGGGGGAGGGTAAGGGGGTGGCGGGCTTCTGGCCGCCGTGTGAAGGCTTGAGCAGGGACCACCGTGGGTGGGGAAGGTGTTGGAGGAAGGGTGGGGGGGAAGGTGTGAGGTTTCAGGGGCCGGTTGACAAGGGGGGTGAGGTTGAGGGGGGTGGCTGAAAGGGGGCGTGGAATTAGGGGGTTAGTAAGAGGGGCTCGCCGCGCTAGGCTCCCCCCCACCTCCTCTCCTCCCTCTCTCACCCTCCCCCCTTTGTAAAACGGGGGTTCGTAAGAGGGGTTCGCCGCGTGGCTCCCCCCACCTCCTCTCCTCATCCCTCTCTCACCCCCCCCCTTTGTAAAACAGGGGTTCGTAAGAGGGGCTCGCCGCGTGGCTCCCCCCACCTCCTCTCCTCATTCCTCTCCTCTCCCCTCTCTCTCTCTCTCGACTCCTCCTCGCATTCCTCTCTGTTGTCTTCCGCTGCGCAGGGTGTACCCCTCCAGGGGGTGTTATGCACATGGCTATTCCTGCATGCAGTTAGGGGGTGTGTCAGAATATATTTCTGTATAACTGCATGTAGTTCTAGCTGTAGTGTAGTTCTATTGCTGTCCTGTTAGGTGGTGCACCCTTTGGCTTGCTATAACTTGTAACTCTTCTCATAGTGAACACACATTCTTGTTTCTC
This sequence comes from Closterium sp. Naga37s-1, assembly GCA_947471745.1. NCBI lineage: Eukaryota > Viridiplantae > Streptophyta > Zygnematophyceae > Desmidiales > Closteriaceae > Closterium > Closterium sp. Naga37s-1. Next base: position 494,869 of record CANJKZ010000430.1, read on the forward strand.
CCTTGGTTAACACCCTCGACCTCACCCTTGCTACTCTCGTCCTAGCTAAACCCTAGGCTACTAAGCCTACTAAGTTAAGAACCTATTTCAACACATGCCCCAATATGTATGGACATTGATGCAGTCCAAACACAAAATACAATTCATCCATACGTACGGTAATACACATTACGTACCTTGCCACCATGGGATGGCTTGACTGCAATGCATACCGTATATTGCAACCATGGCATGGCCAGGCAGGCAATGTTATCACGCCACGAAACCAGCTAATCAACCGGATGAGGTTTTCTCATTCAGCGGCCGACATCCTCACAAATTCCACAACAAAATATTGGGGCGGTAAAGTGCCATTTGCTCCATTACACATTCGCAATAGAGACGCGTGCCAATACTTGAATGTAGAGTGCGATAGTGTAGGACGCGTTGCACACAAATAGCCTGAATAGGTTGCCTGGTCCCATTAATACCAAATTACAACTTAATGATACCACTGGTTTGCTGCAGTCGTTTTGCAATATGATGGGTTGCGTTGCAAGCACGAAACGGAGAAATGCTGTTAATTCTGATAAAATTATACCATATAAGCAACCATACGTAACCCAAATACACTTACCATGCGTATGCAGACTGGATCTCTCTCTCCTATCCATGACCTCCTTCCCCCTCGAACACAGCGAGGCACAGTTCGAAACATAGGTTTCCTCGACAAGCTTCCACCTCAATTCAGTCCCTAAAAGTGCGTTGGCTTATCTTGCCTCTTGCCGTATCTCTCGTCGTTTTCCACGCGATTATCTCTCCAACGCACCTTCGCAGTACGCATCGATTTGAGTTCCCAATAAAGCCCCTCGGAAGTTGCCCATCGCTAGGCAAGCGAGGAACGCGGGGATGGAAGTTGCACGGGTGGACGCAGCAAGCGGGGCTCAGCTGCGGGGCGAGGCCCTGCACGTGCACGGCCCTGCTGAACTATCATCTCAGGATTGGCTTGCGTATTTTGCAACATTTAATCCTGTCGGGATTGAATGGGTGTCTTTATCCTCTTGTAAGGAACCGTCAAAAGTTACCACCTTCAATTTTCCTGCGCAAAGATGTAGCGAGTGTTCGCGAATGCGCGAGTTTGTCCTGTTCACCCTCGACTAGCTAATTCTCCCCCCCAATGCTCTCCTTCCAATGTCCCTACTGGTTGATGCTTCCCCTTGCACCCCCCTAAAACTTCCATTCTTTCTGGTTTCCCAAACGCCGATTCCATCGGCCGTCGTTCTCTCCATTTGGTTTGTTTCATTTTGTTGTCGTTTGTTTCACGAAAGCCGTTGGCATCCTCCAGTCATGCTCCTAGCTACCTGGTATGTTTTTTCAGCCCATTCTTCTCCAGCTCTCCACATACCCCTCTCTTCTCTTCCTTGGTCCGTCCCTCCCTGTTTCCCTCCCTCTCCGACCCTCTCTCCCTCCGCTCCTCGCTCCATTTCCCCCTCCATCCCTCCCTCCATTCGTCCCTCCCTCCCTTCCCCCTATCGCCCGGCAGGCAACGTGGTGTTTGACGACGGGTTCACGTGCAAGCGGGCGCTGCTGGCGCGGCGCACAGCTCCGGATGACATGTACCAGGGCGTTCCAACTCATGGTCAGTATTGCTCTGCTATTCGCTCTCCCTCCATGGCCAGGACGGTCTACTCCCCTTGGTGGTCACTACGGACCTGTTTCCTGCGCCCTAGGTTCAGTCGAGCATGGGGATCATAATAGCTGTTACACTTTGGTTTCCACTAGCCTTACATGTCTAATATTCACCTTCTCTCGTTCTCTCCCCCTCTCCCAACCTCTCTCCCCATGCCAGTTGTAAACAGTAGAGACTCCATAACCTTTTTTGTTTCAAGCTTGCTTTCTGCACGTTATGGGAACTGCAAGTATGTTTTTTCACAGCTTTCCCTCCTTGCGATGTTGCCTTTTTGCTTCTCCTATCCCAGCACTCCCCCCTGCTCCGTGGTTCACAGCAAAGCCCATTTCCTGCGATGGCATGAAGCTGCCCTGCTCCATTCGGGCAGCTACAATTTTTGACGTGCGCCCGTCCACGGGACTGCCAGCCAGTGTCGTTGCCCAGTTAAGAGAAAAGGAGGAGGGGGCAGCAAAGCTTCGCAGAGGGGATGGCGCAGGGGTGAATGCTGGAGTAGGAGGGGGGATTTTCCACACTAGTAGTAAACAACAAAGCGGTCGTATAGGGGCAGGTTTTGCTGCTGGCGTTGCAAGCAGCAACGGTGCAGGTGGTGGTGGGGGAGAGGAAGGAGGAGGAGGGGAAGGTGGCATTCTTGACAGGGCCCTGGAGGAGAGCGGTTCGGATGCAATGGAGGGTGTCACTGTGAACGGGGACGGCCTGTCAGGGCTGCATGGATCAGGCATGGCTCCTCGGCGCGGTCGTGGCCCTGGTGGCAATTCCCGGGGTTCTGCTGGTAGGCGTGTGGTGGACTGGGATGCTCCCGTTTCTGAGGCCAGTGAGGGAGTGGTTGAACGGTTCGGAACTGCTTCTGAGCCAGAGGTACTCGCAGCCGCAGCTGCTGCAGCGGTAGCAAAAGCTGTTGGCATGCCTGTTGCTCCGGCTTCTGCTGTTATTCCCGGCAGCATGGTGGCGATAGAGGGGGCTCCCCCAGGGGCACCTTTAGTAGCACTCGTGCCTGTAGTCACAGATGGCGAGGATGGGCTGGCAGGAAGCAGGGGCGGGGGAGAAGAAATCACAGAGGATCTCCGAGAGGTTTTGCAGAAGGTCAGGGAAGGCAAGAGAAAGGCCCGGCCGAGCGTGTGGGAAAGAATGGGACGATCAGGGGGAGAAGGTGGGGAGGAGGGGGAGATGGGTAGTGAAGGAGATGACGAGGATCGGGTGGTCGATGATGGGAAGGGAGGGGGGAGTGTGCTGGAAGGGAGGCTAGGGTTGGAGGGAAAGAAGAGGATGGTTCGTGATGCCGGCGGCACCAACCGTCTGTTCTTGAAAAGTGTTGCGTCATTGCACAATGGTTCGGAGGGTTCACGGGGACCTGGCACGGTAGTTGAAAAGAAGCGACCTTCTCGAAGTGTGAAGCAAAGGCTTGGAAGCAAGGTGGTGGTTCCGCATGCTCTAAGTGAAGTGGAGTAAGAGCGCATATCAACAACTGTTTTCACTAACTGGCATGTGATTGCTTGCATGCATCGGCCTTGCAAGCAGCTATCGTCCTTTCCTTGTGTTGGTGGAACTTCCCTATTGTTTTGACCAGTTCCATCTAGTGCTGAAGTTTCGTGACATTTAATTAACTCGACAACGGGAAGTCCTAGTACCTAATGTCATGACAGGTTGAGTGGTGCAATGCCACCAGTGCACAATGTATGAATTGACAAGAGGTCTAGCTGTCATTTAGGGTTGTGAGACTATGCATACTTGAAAGCATAATAATGTGAAAATGTTTCCATGTAGCCTTTTCCCAGGCTTCCCCCAACCTCGCTACACCACGAACCGAGCCCCAAGCAACCCCCCTGACTTGAATATACGAGGCGCGGAGCTCCCATCTCACCCCAACGGCCCTCTTCCCTCCACAAGCTGGTACGCAAATTCGCATCGCATTCCGAGTCGCGCATCCAAAATTCCGAGGGGACCGCGTGGAGGGAGCTGAAATGCGTGAAATTGCTGCCAGATTTTGACAGGCCCATCAGAAGAAGGTGATGGGTGGTGGGAGGAGGGGGGAGGGGAGGTGGTGTACAGTAGTGGAGGAGGGAGGGCTGGGAGGGGATGTGTGTGTGTGTCTGCAAGTACTACAGTGGAGTGTGTGAGTGAAGCAGAGGGTACCCTGATTCCCTGAAGCAGCACCCAACTCGCACTCCCTCTCCTCCTGCCCTCTCGCTTTCAAACTTTCGCTCGCCCGCTTACTCGTACCACATGGAAGAGTGGTGGTGACTGGCTAACAACCACTGTCCTAGCAAGAGCTATAGTGTTCCTTATCACTACAGGGCGCTTGCAGGGCGCTTCCCGTTGACATCCTGGGTAATGTGCGAGAGAGAGGATAGGGGTATGCGCTGCAGCGTGCTCATAAGAAAAGATACAGCTCCACGAGGAGCTTTCCACGTTCGTGAAGCAATGAGTAGCAAGCATGCGTCGGATAGAATGACCACGGCATTGTGATTAATCTTGACACAGCTGACGGGTCGATTAATAACGTCTGAGTAGCACAAGGACAGCGGAATCCGGGACGAGCACCTCGGCTGTCATCACCTCATGCACTTCAGCTAGTTTTCATTGTTTGCCAAATCGAGCCGAGAATTTCTGCCATTTATATAGGCACTTCTTTTCGCATACTGAGCCTCCTCGCACTCCCACATGGAGGCACATACACCAAGTAGCGACGGCATGGCCACGCGATGGGAAATGAGTCCGCGGATGTCGCGCGGCCGACAGGAAGAGCGAGGCCGCTTCTGGGGCTCCAGCAGGTGCGTCGCATGATGAGTTATGCGTGTTTGCGTTTCCCGTGGCGCGTATTCTGTGTTGCGCGCTGCTCACGTCACGTCGAGATGTCCATGGTGTGTCATACAGTACGCGCTGCGTTCCGTTCTCAAAATAGTAGCGGTAGAGCGAAAAGGCATTCCTACCTTCGTATCATGCCCTGCCCCCTCGCTCACCCTCACTCTCCCCTCTCCTCATCGCTCAACCCTCCCCTCTCCCTCTTGCTCCTTACCATGCCTTGCCCCTTGCCTCCTATCCGTGCTCGTGCCCATGCAATTTCTCGAATCCCACCGTCAAATATCTGCCTTAGTGCTCGTTCCGCCTATCGCCCCCCGCTATCCCCCTCGATTTCAACCTCTCCACGCCTTTCTACATTGCCCTCCTCGTGCAAGCACCCCTCTGCCCTACTCTCCTCTTGCGGCACGCATCCCGCCCACTGTTTACCCGTCTGCCCTTCCTTCCGCACCGATACATATGCTTGCATCTTACGAAATCGATCCCCCCAGAAGCAGCCCCCCTCCGCTTCCCCCCTTCCGCTCACATTCTCCGCTTTCCCCCGTCCCCGTCGCCTTTTCCCCCGGAACAGGAAGGAATCTTCATCGCCCCGTGAAAGGTCCCCCTGCCTTGCGCAATCCAGCTCGCGCGTGCATCCCAGCCCGCTGAATCTCCCGGTCGGCGCATCTCCCCTCGCTGGTCCCCCAGCCGCGGATGCTTCCCCGTCGCGGGGCGGATGGGGCGCAAAGTGGGCGTTCTCGGGGCGCCGGTCCAGCCCCAGGCGCGCGCGTTCGATGTCCCCCGTTCCGCGCAGGGGGAAGGAAGCCCCGCCTGTTACGGTCACTACGGCGGCGAACAGTTTCGCGACGCCAGGCCCAACTCTCCCCGCGCGTCGCGTGGGCAGGCTCTGGTCAGCCGCGCCGCCACCGCCGGCAGCGCACATGCAAGGACCGGCCGGCTCGGCGGCGCATGCTGGGGAAGTCGCGGCTCGTCATACACCGGAAAGCGGCGCACATCACGGGTTTCCGTGTTTAGCAGTTGGGGAACACGAGGTTGGGGAGAGACGGCGCGTGGCGCAAGGGCCGGGCGGACCGCACGTCGGAAGCTCCCCCAGCATCGGCGCAGTTGCGGGCGCGGGAGCGGGCGGTGCGGGCCTGCTTGCGCTGCAGCTGCAGCTGCAGGAACGACAGCAAACGGATGACGACGAAGGCGACGATGGCTCACATTACTTGGACTACTCGCACCAGCAATACGGCGGAGTAACTCCACCGGAACTGCCGCAGCGGAAGAAAAAAGCGGCGGTTTTCCGCGGATGGTCGTACCTGATCAAGGCGCTCTCCCGCGGGATGCGGAAGAGCAAGCAGCGCGGGCGCAGCCCCAGCCCTGACAAGCGCGAGCAGTACGCGGGGGAAGGCGCAGGCGGAGGCGCAACTCCGTCTCCGCCTCCACGGGCATTCGTGCGCGTGGGCGAAGAGGTGATCCCGGTGCAGCCCGGGCAGGTGCAGGAGCAGGTGCGCGCGCTGGAGCGGCGTATAAACTTCTCCGAGGAGGCGGAACCCCGGACGCCCGAGATGCGCGCACAAGCGCCTTACGGAACGGTTCAACCCGCAGTGGCGGATGGCGGAAGAGTTGCGCAAACTGGGGCAGAAGGGGGGAAGAAGGAAGGAGGAGTTGCGCTGGTGGATGTGGGGCGAGTGGGACTGGGGGGAAGCCGCGGAGCGGCGCAAGGGGAAGGGGGCGCGCGGGCCAGACCCGCGCTTGTGGGGAGTTTGCGCTCATGGAACAACGAGGCGGAGGAGGAAAAGCGCGATTTGGGAGACACGGAGCAAGCGGGGGAAGAGACTGCGGAGGCGGAAGGGGAGCGGAAGCTTCGCGCTGGCGCTGCGGCTGCTAAAGCGGCTGCGGCTGAGGGAAAGAGTGATTCCGCCTCCTCGTCGGCAGTTACACCGGCCATCGGGTGGGGTATGGGGTTCAGAAGCGCGCGCATGGTGCTGCAAGCGCAAACTACGGGCGGGGAAACAGAGGAGGCGGAAGAGGACGAGGAGGAGGAAGGAGAGGCTGCGGACTCGAAACGCGCGGAGGTAGAAGAGGAGGAGGGGGAGGCGGAAGGAAAGGCGGATACCGGGGAGGGGAAATCGGACGTCGTGGAAACGGCGAGCGCAGCTGGAGTGGCAAGTGCGGCGGACGTGCAAGGCTACGCGGCTCTTGCGGACAGAATTGATGTCGAGGATGTCACTAGCGAGGACGAAGCCGACGCGGGAATCCCAGCGGTACACGAGGAGGAGGACGAGGAGGAGGACGAGGAGGAGGAGGAAGAGGAGGGGGACGGCGAGGAGGAGGAGGAGCGGATCCGCGAGATGCTGCGCAGCGGCGTGGGCGCGGGCGTGTTGCGCGCGAGCGGGAACTGGCTGGAGCAGGTGGCGGCGGCGGAGCGGGACGGCGCAGTGGACGTGGCGGCGCGGCTGCTGGAGCTCGCCAAGGAATGCGGCGCGCAGGTGGGGGAAGGGGGGGGAGAAGGGGAAGGGGGAGGGGACGGGGAGAAAAGGGAATGGGAGAGAGATGGGAAGGGAGAAGAGGACGGATGGAAGGGGATTGAGAGAGAGTGATGAAGTGGACGGGTGGGGTTGGTTTAGGAGGAGGTGATGGTGGTGATGGGGGAATGCATGAACGTGGATGGATGGCATGGGGGGGGACAGAAGTACCAGGCCTTGGCTTGGATTTCATCATGGCTTTCTTCCTTTCCTCCTCTTACCTCCCCTTTCTTCCTCTCTCCCTTCCTTTACCCCATTCTCTTCGCCCTCCCGCTGCTGCCGAACCCTATCCTCTCTTCCTACCGTCGCGCACTTCGTCCCCAGCCCTTACTACAGGGGAATTTACGCTTCGATGGGCGTGGCTGGAGCGGACATGCGCCATGCACCACGCCACGCCACGCCCTGTCGCTCGCCTTACATCTCACCCCTCTCCCTTGCTCACCTCTTCAATTTTCTTTCGCAGCCCCTGCCCTCCTCCTCCCCTTCTCGCTCTTCCTTTTACCACTTCGACGCTTCTCCCATTAAACATCTCCCTTCCCCTTGTCGCCCACTCTCCTCCACTCTCTCTGCCCCCAGCCGGAGCATGAGATCGACGAGGCTCGAGCGGAGTTCTACCAGCGCCACACGCACCTGCGCCGCCCCGCTTCTCTTCCTTCTCCTGCCCCGGCTGAAGCTGCCGGTGCTGCGGCTGCAGCGGTTTCTGCTGCTCCTGCCTCGGTGATCGAGGAATGGCGGGACGGCGAGGAGCAGCAGAGCGGGATCGATATGGAGGTCGAAACGGAAGCCGCAGCGGCAGCGGCAGCGGCAGACGCAGGTAGCGGCGCTACGCCAGAGCAGTTCGGTGGTGTGAGCAGCGATGGCGATGCTGGTGCAGAAGGAGGGTGTGTTGAGCAAGAGGAGGCTGACGCATGGAACGAGGCAGAGGCGGCGAGCGCTCCTGCTCTGACCCCTGCTGAAGAGCAAGGGACTCAGACTCGTTGTGAAAAGGAGGAGGAGGAGGAGGAGGAGGAGGAGGAGGAGGAGGAGGTGGTGGTGGTGGAGAAGGAAGAGGAGGAGGGTGGCGGCATGATGGTAGAGGGAGAGGAGGAGGTTGTGGAGGAGGAGCAGGGGGGAGTGGAGGAGACGATGGTGATGGAGGGGATGAACCTAGAGGACTTTGTGAAGGCCACAGAGGAGGAGGAGGATGAGGGCGAAGAAGGGGAAATGAAAGGGGAGAAACATGAGGAGGGGGAGACGGAGGAAGAATCACTGGAGAATGAGGAGGTTGTGATAGAGGCGGTAAGGGAGGAGGAGCAGGAGGACGATGGGGAGGAGGAAAGCTGCTCTGCTGATGATGCTGTTGACGGTACTGATGCCGCTGCTGTGAGTTTTAGGCCGTGTCCGGGCAGTGCTGACGCTCAGGAGGATGTTGACCTCTCCGCGCTGCTAGCCCTGGCTGCGGAGGACCCTGCGCCAGACACGGAGCAGGAGCAAGTGGAGGAGTGGGGGAGGGAGGTGGAGGTGGAAGAAAGATGGGCGAGAGAGAAGTACGAGTGGGCCGGGGAGCAGGAACAAGGAGCGGTTGTGATGGAGGATGGGAGGGAGGAGGCGGACGAGGACGTGGCTTCTGGCTCTGCTTCTCCCGCTGCTTCTCCCGCTGCTTCTCCCGCTGCTTCTCCCGCTGCTTCTCCCGCTGCTTCTCCCGCTGCTTCTCCCGCTGCTTCTCCCACTGTTTCTCCCGCTGCTTCTCCCACTGCTTCTCCTGCTGCTTCTCCTGCCGCTTCTCCTGCCGCTTCTCCTGCCGCTTCTCCTGCCGCTTCTCATGCCGCTTCCCCTGCCGCTTCCCCTGCCGCTTCCCCTGCCGCTTCTCCTGCTGCTTCCCCTGCTGCTTTCCCTGCTGCTTCCCCTACCGCTTCTCCTGCTGCTTCCCCTGCCGCTTCTCCTGCCGCTTCTCCTGCCGCTTCTCCTGCTGCTTCCCCTGCTGCTTTCCCTGCTGCTTCCCCTACCGCTTCTCCTGCTGCTTCCCCTGCCGCTTCTCCTGCCGCTTCCCCTGCCGCTTCTCCTGCCGCTTCTCCTTCCGCTTCCCCTGCCGCTTACCCTGCCGCTTCCCCTGCCGCTTCTCCTACTGCTTCCCCTGCTGCTTCCCCTGCCGCTTCTCCTGCCGCTTCCCCTGCTGCTTCTCCTGCTGCTTCCCCTGCCGCTTCACCTGCCGCTTCTCCTGCCGCTTCTCTTGCCGCTTCTCCTGCCGCTTCTCCTGCCGCTTCTCCTGCCGCTTCTCCTGCCGCTTCTCTTGCCGCTTCTCCTGCTGCATCCCCTGCTGCTGCTCCTGCTGCGCCGCCGTTCTGCGACCTGACGGCGTCACTTGAGTTTGACATGCTGCTGTCGTCCGTGGAGTTCCTGTCGCCCACCCATTCGCTGCGACTGTCCGCTGCTTCTGCTGCTACGGGTGCTGCTGATGGGGCGTTGGGAGCACATGCTGCGGCCGACGAAATGGATGCTGCTCTTTTCCTTAGCTTTGAAACCTCTTCTGACGCTGATGCTGATGCTGATGCTGATGCTGATGCTGATGCTGACGCTGATGCTGATGTTGCTGCTGCTGCTGATGCTGCTGATGCTGCTGCTGCTGCTGATGCTGCTGCTGCTGCTGCTGATGCTGCTGCTGCTGCTGATGCTGCTGCTGCTACTGATGCTGCTGCTGCTACTGATGCTGCTGCTGCTGCTGATGCTGATGCTGATGCTGATGCTGATGCTGATGCTGCTGCTGATGCTGATGCTGATGCTGATGCTGCTGCTGATGCTGATGCTGCTGCTGATGCTGATGCTGATGCTGATGCTGATGCTGCTGCTGATGCTGATGCTGCTGCTGATGCTGATGCTGATGCTGATGCTGATGCTGATGCTGATGCTGATGCTGCTGCTGATGCTGATGCTGATGCTGATGCTGATGCTGATGCTGATGCTGCTGCTGCTGCTGATGCTGCTGCTGATGCTGATGCTGATGCTGATGCTGCTGCGCATGCCGCCCCTGAAGGCCCCGTTGAGGCGGAGGAGGAGGTGGAGAAGGAAGCGGTGAAGGGCGGAAGTGGTGAGGAGGAGGTGATACATGGCGTTGATGTGGCATGGCTGGTGGACGGTGGGGGGGTGCAGGAGGAGCAAGAGGAGGAGGAGCGGGGAGAAGAGGAGGAGGAGGATGAGGAAGAGGAGGAGGAAGCGAGTCATTTGAGCAAGGAGCAGGAGGAGAGTGAGTCGTCGCAGGCGACGGTGGAGGAAGTGTCGGCATGGGAAGAAGTGAACGGAGGAAGCTCGGAGACCGGGGCTGGTGGGATGGGGGAGATGCACGAGTCAGCTGCGGTAGACGAGGAGGAGGAGGAGGTGGAGGAGGAGAGCGATGACGAAGCAGGTGGGGAGGAGTTTGAAGAGTTTGCAGTGGATGCTGCTGCCGTGCATCATGAGCAGATGCTGACGAGGGAGGAGGGGCATTGTGAAGGGAGAGAGGACGAGTCGAGAGAAGTGGAGGGCGAGGAGGGAGACGAGGAGACGGATGGGGATGTTGAAGATGCAGTGGCAGCAGAGGCAGTAGCAGCAGCAGCTGCCGCTGCGTGGTGGGAAGTTGAAGCTACTCCCTTGACAGAAGCACACGCAGACGTGCAGACGGAGGAGGCTGAGAGGCTCGAGGCCGAGAGGGAGGTTCGACAGCTATTGGTGCTGGACGAAGAGGAGGAAGAGGAGGAGGCGGAGGAGGCGGAGGAGGGGGAGGCAGCGGCTGAGGGGTGCTTTGAGACGTCTCAAGCCGTTCCGGAGGGGTTGGAGGAGGTGCGGGAGGAGGTGCGGGAGGAGGTGCGGGAGGAGGTGCGGGAGGAGGTGCGGGAGGAGGTGCGGGAGGAGTTGGGAGGTGAATGCGGAGCCTCTCTTGCGGACGATCACTTGAGCGAGTCGGATGAGCCGTCGTCCTCGTCCATGCTCCTTGACCTTGCGTCTGGGATTGGCCAGGAGGAAGCTGCTGCTCCAGCTGCTGTGACTGCACCACATGCAGAGGCTGCTTCTGTCGACGCCGTTACTGCTGCTACCTGTGTCAATGCTGTAAGCATCGATGGTGCCTTGGACACTTCACATGCTGACGCTGAGCCATCCCTGTTAGATGTCCCCGTGGCCGAAGCCTCAGGAGGCTCGGAAGGAGAGGCAGAGGCAGTGGAGAGCGGAGAGGAGGGTGGAAGTGGCGCAGAGGGCGAGGAAGCTGGCGTGGTGGCAGTGGGAGGCGTGGACGTTTTGGAGCACGAGGAAGAGGAGGAACGGGAGGGGGAGGCGGCGGCGGCGGGTGAGAGGTTTGAGATGTCTGAGATGTTGACAGACGAGACGGGAGGCGAGGAGAACGACAGGGATGGGGGAGAGGAGGGGGAGGAGGGAGAGGAGGGAGAGAAGAGGCCAGAGGAGGAAGCTGAAGGGTTGTTGGAGGTGGTGGTGATGCATGATGAGGGGGAGACGAAGGACGCGCAGGAGGGAGAGGCGGAGGAGGAGGAAGTGGAAGAAGAGAGGGAAGAAGAGGAAGGGGAGAAAGAGGAGCAGGAAGAGGAGGCGGAAGCATACGTGGCAGAGATTTCGGATGTGGAAGTTGGGGCGTCAGGTGCGGTTGAAGACACGAGCCTATGGTGGAAGACAGAGGAGAGCGCAGCAGATAACACAACAGAGCACGAGGCTGACGGCGAGGCAGACTTGGCGGGGGTGGAGGCACGCGAGGTGGAGAGCGACGAGGAGGAGGAGGAAAGTGGGGAGGAGGGAGGGAGGGACGGAGGGAGGGAGGAAGAGGAGGTGGAGGTGGCTGGTGAGTTGTCGCTTCTCACAGGGGATGGTGTGATGGGAGAGGAAGAGGTGGAAGGGGGGGAAGAGACTGTGGCAGTGGGAGTGGAAGAGGCAGTTGGGGAGGGAGAATCAGTGGCGGAGGAAGGAAGAGTGGAAGAGGAGGGGTTGCGTGAGGAAGGGGAAGAGGTGCAGGAGCAGGTTGACAGGGAAACAGGAGTGGACATGCATGACGCGGTGCTGCTGGCAGGGAAGACGCACGACGTTGGGAACGCGCATGCAATGGAGGAGGCGGAAGAGAAGGCGGGGGAGGAGGTGGAGGAGGAGGTGGAAGCAGAAGGAAGAGTGGCAGAGAAGGCTGCGGTTACGGCAGGCGAGGAGGAAATGGAGGAGGAGGAGGTGGCAGTAGAGGAGGAGGTGGTGGTAGAGGAGGAGGCAGATCTGGATCTGGAGGCCCTGGTTGAAGCGTTCGGAGAGGATGGTGACGGGGACGAGGGAGTGGGAGAGGACGAAAAGGAAGAGATGAACGAGGTGGAAGAGGAGGAGTGGGAGTCCGCGATGCAAGGGCTGGAGCAAGCCGCAGAGGAAGTGGCGGCAGAGGAGGTGGAAGCGGAGGAGAGAGAGGAGATTGATTCAGAGCAGGAGGAGGAGGAGGAGGAAAAGGCAGAGGGAAGAAGGGAAAGCGGGGTGAGAGATACGGTGGAGGACGAGAGTGAGGCGACGATAGCAGAGGAGGATGAGAGTGAGCAAGTGAACGGAGTGGAGGGGGGCAAAGAGGAGGCTGCAGAGGAGGAGGCGAGTGTGGAGGAGGTTATCGAGAAGGTGGTAATCGAGGAGGAGGTGAGTGAGGAGGAGATGAAGGAGGAGAAGGTGAGTGAGGAGGAGATGAAGGAGGAGAAGGTGAGTGAGGAGGAGATGAAGGAGGAGAAGGTGAGTGAGGAGGAGATGAAGGAGGAGAAGGTGAGTGAGGAGGTGGCTTGTGCAGTGCGGGTAGAGGCGGATGAGGAGGTATCCGAGGGAGAGAGGGACGTGGAAGGAGCAGAAGAGAGGGGGAGTGGCGGCGAGGGGGAGAGAGAGAGTGGAGGAGAGGAGGGAGAGAGCAATGCATTGGTGGAAGCAGCTGGTTGGGATGAGACCCAGGTTGGTGCGGCGGAATGGGCACGCACAGAGCGAATAGAGGAGGAGAAGGTTGAGGAGGAGGAGGTGGAGGAGGTGGGGGATGGGGAGGTGAGAAAGGAAAAGGGAGAAGTAGAGGAGGGGGAAACGGGAGTAGGTGGTTTGCGGGATAGTGTGAGTCTGGTGGGTGTGGACGAGTTGATGATGCTGATGGAGGAGGAGGAGGAGGAGGAGGAGGAGGAGAAGCACGTGCGATCAGAAGAAGACGGAGAGAAATCCGAGATGGAGGCGAGGGAGGCGGAGAGAGGGCCGGAGGGGGCAGAGGAGGTGGAGCAAGAGGTGGAGGTGGGGGCGGAAGAGGAGGAGAATACCGTTGTTGCTGAAGGTTTTGAAGAGGAGGGTGCATGTGCGGCCGTCATTCCGACCAGCCTTGCTGCAGCCGGTGTTGCTGCTGCCATCACCTGTGCCGCCAGTGCTACTCCTGACGCTGCTGCTGCTGCGTCCCCTGCGCCTCCTGTTGCTGCTGCTGCCGTCGCTGTTGTGGAGAAAGCAGGCGAGGTGGGAGAGGAGAAGGCGGAGGAAATGGTGGAGGAGGGCGAGGAGGAGAAGGTGGTTGCAGAGGGGATAAAAACAGCTGAGGCAAGGTGGTTGGAGAAGGAGGCGCTACCATCGGAGGGTGATGAAGCCTCTTCGGCAGTGGAAGAAGCAGTGGCGGAGAAATGTTCAATTGCCACTGCCCCTGCTGCAGAAAAGAAGGAACCGCGGGTGGAGGCAAGGGAGGAAGCAAAGGAGGAAGCAAAGGAGGAAGCAAAGGTGGAAACAAGAGCCCAAGGAGCAGAAGCCCAGGGGAAGGAACCTGGAGAGGAGGAGGAAGGGAGGAAGCAAGGGTGGGAGGCATCGGGGAGTGTATGGGATGACGAGGACCTAGAGAGTGGTGATGGGCATCTGAGTGACGTGCTGGGGCCCATGAGCCCGCCCTCCCACCCCACTTCTCTGCCCACTTCGTGCCCCACGTCGCCCCCCTCTCGCCACGCGGTCTTCCCCACTGATCGGCTTCCTGGTGGCAGCTTCTCAGGCCGAACCAAGCACACTGCTGCTGCTGCTGCTGGTGCGGCTGCCGCTCCTGCTGCTGGTGCTGTGCCTGCTGCATCTGCAGGGAAGGGGGGGGCAGCGATGGACGAGGAGCAGCGGAGGAGGGCAGAGGAGGCGGAGGACGAGGCGGCATGGGAGGCGCTCATTCAGAGCGAGATGGACTGGGAGGTGGTGTATGGGGGGTACCTCACAGGAGGGAGTGCGTCGGGCAGTGTGTGCAGCAGCAGGCGAGGCGCCATTGCAGCAGCAATAGCAGCCGGAGGTGGTAAGGGACGAGCCCTGATGGATAGCTGCATGCGCAGCAGTGGAGGCAGCACCACGAGCAGCATTGCGGCAGCGGTTGCTGTTCTTGCTGCTGCTAGGAGATCAGCTGCTGCTGCTGCTGGTCCTGCTGCTGCTGGTCGTGCTGCTGTCCCTTCTCGTGCCACTCCGTCTGCTGGTGCTCCTGGTGCTACCACTGGCTTTGGTGCTGGTGCTGGCGCTGATGTCGGCGTTGGCGCCTGTGGTGGTGGTGGTGCTGCTGACGGTATGGATTGTGGTGCCAGTGAGTGCGGCAGCAGCATCAACTGGCAGCAATTCGACACGGCCAGTATGTACGAGTATGAGCAGCAGCAGCAGCAGCAGCAGCACAAGAGCCCTCTAGTGCTCGCAGCTGCAGCTGCCAAGTCTGCTGTGGAAGCGGCCAAGGCAGCAGGAGGAAGAGCAGCAGGTGGTGGTGCAGCCAGAGGAGCAGGCGCCAAGGCAGGCATGAGAACTCAAGCCCAACCGCACCTGCAGCAGCAGCAGCAGTTTCCCCGCTCTAGCAGTGCGGATCGAGCAAGCATCCGGCAGAGAGCCAACCCGCACCAGCAGCAGCCATTCTCCTCTCCCAGCCGTGTCCTTTCCAACGTCAGCGCCAGCAGCGGTAGCACCATGAGCGGTGTCAGCGGGTCGGGATACAGGCAAGGCAGCTACAGCATCAACAACAACACCACCAGGGGCAACACCATGGGCAGCAGCGGCAGCGGTAGCACACGGGCGTCGCCTATCCGTCTGGGTGCAACCCGGGGAGGTACTGCCTCTCTCTCTGCCCGCCACTACCCAGCTTCTGCTGCTGGGTCTCCCCTCCTCTCCTCCTCCGCCCGCACTTCCCCCAGACCATCAGGAGCAGCAGCAGCTGCTGGTGCTGGATATTCACGCGGGTCGCCATCCCTCACCCCCTCCCGCTCCCTCACCTCCTCATCGCCTGTCTCGGCAGCAGCGGCTGCTGCAGCAGGGCGCAGGGGGGGCAGCGCAGGAAGGGCGCGGCAGCAGCCGCAGAGTGCTGCAAGCTGGAGGTCGGCAGCGGCAGCAGCAAAGGCAGCAGCCATGGCTGCAGCGGTGGCTGCTGGCAAGGCGGATATGCTGATGTTAGAACCCGCGGAGGAGAGCACCAACAACAGCTCGGCTTACTACCCCGGCAGTGCTGCTACTGCTAGCCTTGCAGCAGATGCTGCTTCTGCTGGTACTACACCTACTGCTGGTGTTGCTTCTGCCGCTGCTTCCTTCTCTGCTGCGGGCGATGGTGCTTCGGATGTTGACGCGTTCGAGACCTCGTCTGTGGCGTCGGCAGCTACGTCAACGTTCAACGCGGCGACATCCGCCGGCGCGTTCATGGACTTTGGGGCTGGCAGGCGGCGCCCTGACCTCCGCATTGACACCACCAGCTGCAGTCTCGAGCAGCTGCAGCAGCAGCAGCAACAGGCCGGGGGAGCAGTCTCAGTGCCAGCAGGAGGAGCAGGAGGGGCGAAGGGACGGCCCAGGGCAGCAGATTCTGGGGGGCTGTGGCCGTGGGAGGATGCAGGGCCTGGGATGGAGGCACTACTGGGAATGGAGGCCGAGGAGAAGGGGTTCCTGTTGGATGAGCCCTTGTCCCTCTATGGCTGCAACACTGCCCCTGCTGCTGCTGCTGCTCTGCATGCCTCTGCTACGCAACCATGCAACCAGAAGCAGCAGCAGAGGCAGCTTTCTATGTCGCAGGTTTCACCGAGAATCGGCCGTGGATCATCAGCATTTGTGGGGGCGCATTCGCTCTCTGCTGCTGCTTCTCCACGGTCCGCCACTGCAGCTGCTGCCGCTGCTGCTGGTGGGTTTGGAATCACTGGTGGCATCGGCAGTGGCGGCATTGGCGGCATTGGCAGCGGTGGGATCTCCTCTGCAGCCAGCATTGCTGCGGCCATGTCCCCTCGTGCAGCCAGTGTGTGTGGCAGCAGCACTGCTTTCCTCAACCCTGCCACTGCCTCTGGTCTGATCAGCCCAAGGTCCACAGGCATGCTCAGTCCCCGTGCGAGCCTCTCCCAGTCCCGCTCCTTCTCTCACTCCTACCACCACCACCCGTTTGCCGCCCCTCCTCCTGGTATTGACGACCCTGCTGGAACCATGCAGGCAGTTGCAGAAGCAGCTGCTGCTGCCACTGCAGTGGCGGCTGCTGCTGCAGCTGCAGGCCCCAAGGCAGGGTACGGTGGAACAAGGACCGGGGGAGCAGGAAGAGGAAACGGGCTGAACGGGCTCGGTCGCTCGCCTGTTCGGGGAGCAGGTGTGGGACGAGCAGGACTGGGTGCTGGCAGTAACAGCGGTGTGGGGATGATGGCTGATGAGAGGAGGCGGGCGTCACCGGTGCCTGGGGGAGGAAGGGGACGGGGAATGGTTGGAGGAGGCGCAGGCGCCAGCTCACCTTCCCTTGCGTCCAGGTCAACATCATCCATGCATGCTCACTCGGCGTCCCCGCACGGGGTTCGCGGTAGAGTTGGTGGTGGCGCAGGAGGTGGTTTTGCAAGCAGCAGCAGCGTCGGCGGCGGCAGTGCGTGGGCCGCCAAGCCTCCCAGTCCGCGCAGTCCAAGCCCGGGAGACAGACTTCCGTGGGGGGGAGCACCAGGTGGGGCAGCAGGCGCAATGGGGCGTGGACGTGGTTCACCAAGGCCAGGTAAGACAAGCATGGAATGAGTGGGGTATAGGTTTATGAGAGAGGGGAGATGCAGTGAGGGAGTCAAAATTGCATGCACTTATCGTGTTTTGAGGCCAAAACTCAAAACAGTTTTGTGTGTTATTTTTCCATGGCATATCAAACCATCACATCTCTTTGTTGCCGCTGACAAATATGGTTTGCATCGCAGCTCCCACACAAGTGCATCATTATGCAGTTTACCCCCCTCCCCTGCTCAACTATCAGGAAGGAAACTATCTGCGCCCACCACATCATCAAGACTGATTTAGCTTGATAGTGCCAATTATGTTCCTGCATCGCTGATGTTTGAATTTATGCTGGGGAAACCCCATTACGTATAGGTTAGTTGCTGTAAACTTTTATATGTATGGTTAATAATGCCAGTTGTAGTAGGTACCGGTAATATAGAAAGCTTCTGAGCTTTAAAGGGAAAAAAATGGGAATATACATTCAAATTTGAATTTACATATTTTAGGGATGAATTGAACTATACAACGTATACATCCACACTCGTAACATAGCATACAGACATAAATGTTGCAAACATTTTCGTCACCTCGTGAACAGCTCGAAATTTCGCGCCTCGCGGCTTGAAATGTTCGCGGCACATAATAATATTTCCCCCACGCACGCACGTCGTAACACGAAGCACTATCACTACATGAAGCATAAACAGTGTCCCCCCAACAAGTACCTGTAGCAAGTCTTGTTGGAATATTTATGCTATGCACGCACAACCTCGTTTGTGACTCGAGGGTTTACGCGCGACTCGTTTAATTAGCTTTTGTGACACCTTTCGAGACACATTTTCGAACTATTGACATTCGACTCACAAAACGGGCAAGTTCAAAACGTATTGCAACGAGCCAGTCAGTCGGATCAGCTGGTAACTGGCGGACTGACGGCGAGGGGGAGAGTAGAGTGAGTTCGGGCGGCCGGTTTGGCTCGTCGTAACCCAGGTCGCCGGCACGACGTTTGAGGAAGCGTCGACTGGGTGCATTGCCAGGGGCGGGCAGGAGCATCGTCGCTCCGTCCGCTGAGCTATACAGACCAGCGACGTGCTGCGTTTGCTTGCTGCTGTAATCGTTGTGCCGAACCTGGTTTCCCGCCAGAACTCGGCCCCATTGCTGCTTTGTCGCCATTCAGTTACTGGAGATATTTTTAAAGACTCAGTCCAGATGTAGTTGTGAAAACGTGCAGCCATATTCTGCGCAACCTTATCGACAATGCAGTAAACGAGCCTGGACTCATCGCATATGCAGTTCGCCGCTGCGGAGTTCCGTGATACTCGCCCAAGTCTCTTCGGACGAGCCCTCTCCCCGTGGCTACTATCATCAGATACATTATTAGTGGTGCATCCTTCCTCCCGCACCCGCATACCATGCCTTTTTCGCCCTGCCAGTCACCGTCGCCAGGCTTCCGGGCGGCGGTTTTTTCGCGCCGTGGCGCCTCTCCGCGTCTGCTCGTGCCGCTCCTGCTCCTCTCACTCAGCGTCTTGCGGATCCACGCGCGTCTCGGCGCCGAGATCGGCGTTGCGGACGTCCTGCCTTCCAGCAGCATTTCCGGAGACGTCGCAGATCGGCCGTTCCACTCGCAATCACTCAAGGTAGTACCACTACGCATGCGAGTTGGAGCCAATGCTGGTTGCAGTGCTGGAACAGCCGCGCGACGATGTCGCGCTAGATGCCCCGCATCCCAAATTTGTTCGGCGAAAATACTAAGTAAACACAATGTCGACACACTGAAACTATGTAGTGCGCACATTGTACTGACGGACTATGTAAGTATAGGTTCTGCGACTTACAAGCTACTCTACACCTGGCAATAAGGTACGTACTATGTGGATACTCAAATTTTGAGTAGAATGTACATTGTGCATATTTCTCATATAGAAAGACCGTACTCATACCATCCTGATACAGTCTGTACGAAGTTCACGCAATGACTCTACTGCTTGAGGAACCTGAAGTCAGTACATTGTACAAACTATGCCCTTATTATGTGAGTACTATGTCCTTATAACGTGACTACGTTATAGGTTTTTCAAGCGCATTGTTGCGATATTTTCTTTTCGTTTCAGGTTCCCGCTTTTCATCATATGGTGAGACATGTCACTGAATCGCATATATTAAACAATATTTACACGATTACACATTTACAGAAACGACGAGGACAGTCTCCACAATAACCATAACACCTATGTGTCTTCACACTAAAGGACTCTCGTACGTGAGTGAACTTGGAAGTGACGAGGTCTCAATCCATCCCTGCAAAAACGGGAAACAAAATTCTACATTAAATAACGTCGCTGGAAAAAGGCTGAAAGTGAAGATAAGTAAATAGGGTATGCTACCTGGACAATCAGGTCGCCGTCAAATCCACGTCGCGTTGCGTATGCGATTTATAGCCACGACAAGAAACCACGTCCACTTAGACAGTGTAGTCGCCTGCAAAACCAGGGGGCGCTAGTGTTGACAACGGCCCAGATACAGCAAGAAAAGTTGTAGTCATGCTTAAAAACTGTAAGGTTCTGAATGAAGAAACCCGACAAGAGCGAAGTAGCCGGTTAACCAGGATACATGACAGCAACTAAGGCTGAAAGGATAGGCATAAGGGAAAGACAAGAACTTGAAGCATAATGGAGCTAGGAAAAGGGACTAGGGGCTGAAAAAACGGTCGTAGTGGAAAACTAACTGGGATGGAAGCAAACCAAGAGACCTAGGAATGAGGGTTGGGTTGGTGCTTGCGTTGGCATATATGGCGTGACTGCTTGCCCGAGATCAGATTGTGATGGAACATCGACCAATCAAAACAAGGCTGCATTATCTGTGCTGCCAAGTCAGTTCATCTTTCGATCCTAACCACCGGTACCTGATCAATCGACGGCTGTTGCATCACGAAGGACCAGGAGTCATAGACGACTGAGATTCCAACTAGACACACCTCACTTGTGATCTTAACCATACAACACCTTTAATATCGACGGCTGAGTATCCAAACTACAATCTGCTGATCGACGGTCGTCATTCCAACTTGGAACAAATATCTCAGGCTCAATCGTCACCGTTCCCAATTGTTAACATCAACGGTCCAGATTCCAACCTGGACAAATTTGGCCATTGACCTGATTGTAATCTTGTCTGTTCATGAGTACTCGCATCGACGGACATCCTTTCTTTAGCTACCACACTCAGACAGTCCGGGTAAACTCGTGCAAAAACCCAACAGCAAATTTTAGTAGATACGAAGTCAGGACACTGTAGCGAGTCGTTTGCCATGGCAAGGTATCTACCGTATCAGCAGCTACAAAGTCGACACCAAGAGAAATATGGTACAGACTGAGATTTTACTTTTGACAAAGTACAATGTGTTGAGTTTATTCGGGGGTATTTGCTGTGTGCGAGGTGGCTATAAAACTACCCTTGTACAACTCATCAACAATGCATCGACTTCGACATTACTTTGTTCCTGGCACCAAGGTGGGTACTTCAACTCCAAATACGACTTCTCTCCCGAACGATTTTTGGGATGCGCGCTAGCAGTAAAGTCGCTGGAGGTTGTAGCAACCTGCGTGAGCAATCCTGGGACCCCAAGCACCGAATAGAACAAACGGTTTCATGGAAATGATGCACTCTTTATATAGTACGGTCTATCATTGCGTAATCTAGTACATCTTCAACGAATTTTGCTGGTAATTCTCCCCCCCAAATTTCGTTGTGCCGAAATTTTCCAGCATGATCTCTCCGCTAGCAGCGGCGGAAAGGGGGCGGCCAGCACGACGGGCGCGGGGCGCGACGGTGCGGAGTCGATTGCGGAGTGGCGGCGCCGATCAGCGGAAGCGGGCGCACACTTCTTCCCCCTGCAGCGCGCGGAAGACGCCCCCAGCAGGGACGAGCTGCACCGGCGGATCCTCGGAGTGAGAGGGTGGGGCGTGCAGAGAGCGCCGGGGACGTTGCGGCTTGAAATGTCAAATCACGATATGCCCGCCTCTACACTGCGGGAGATATGGCGACAGTACACGGGATTGCACATGACGCTGTTGCAATATTGCACATGATGATATTGCGTATCATCGAGTAGACAACTACACAATAAGCCACTGCCATTCGCTGCATAGTGTCTTTGCGATTGACGTGCGCCAACGGGGTGTCATCATGACCTGATAATAACATCTCTCCCCACAATCCGTGACATGCGCAGGGCGTAGGGGGCGGATTGAAGGGCAAAGGGAAGTCACAAAGGGCAGCGAAGGTGAGAGAGCGCTCACGAAGGCGACTGTCGCTACTTGCATAGCACTCTCCTGGTAGGAGTGTGGTCTCAGGCAGTCGCTCGTGCCACGGCGGCACATGGCAGGTGACAGGTGACATTATCTGACCTTGCTGCCTTCCTTCCATTCGGCTGTTGGCCTTGCTGCTGCTCTCCGTTCTCATTCTCATTGTGTCCCGTCCCAGGTCTCTCAACCGCCATCGAATTCCCCCCTACGATCTGATCATATCTTTGCCGTGAAGCAAACATCCCGCAGCCCGCCTGCCTCTGCTTCTAACCGGCAGTCCTGCTGTTTGCGTCTCCGGTTGTACATGGTTCTTCCATTCACCTTGCTGCCTGCTTGCCTGCCTGCGTGCAGGCGACGGAGTATCTGCCGGTGCTGCAGTACGACAGCACGCTGCTCTCAACGGCCAACGGCACCCTGGGCAACACCATGGTCAACTACAGCACCTACCTCAACGACACGATCCGCCTCCCGTACGCGCCGTGCCGTGCCCCTCTCGCTGCATGCCATTCGCTTCATCCCTCTCGCTTCATCCCTCTCGCTGCATCCCTCTCGCTGCATCCCTCTCGCTTCATCCCTCTCGCTTCATCCTTCTCGCTTCATCCAACTCGCTGCACGCGTATATGCTGCTGCCCATCTCGTTCTTGTTCTCACCTCCATGCGAGCGATCTTGCCACATGCCAGCGCCTCCTCTCCCCCTCCTGCTCGCAACGCGCGGCTCTGGAACCCACTCCACCCACTTCCCGAAACCTTAAACTCCCTCTCTCCCCTCTCGGGCACCCATCTTCCCATACCCCAGCCCTTCACAAGTGCCATACCTTTCCATTTCCCTTCTCTCCCCTCTCACCCGCTCCCCGTTCTTCCGCCATCCTCTGCGGCCTTTCTCCCCTTTCCCCTCCCCTTCTCCCCCCCCCTCCTCCCCCGTTCCTCTCCTCTCATCCCCTCTCCTCCCCCCCACACCATCGCGCACATCTCTCCCATCTCCCCCCACCAGCGTGTACCCGTACTACGTGAATCTCAAGCTGGGGTCGCAGAAGCAGGAGTTCAGCATGGCGCTCAACGTGCAGCTGCGCCACACCTTCGTGCCCTGCGACTGCCTGCACTGCGGCACCTCGCGCAAGGGGGTGAGTGCGCTGCCGCACACCCACGCCTAAGGGGGAGTGCAAGGGAAAGGAGAGGGTGGTGGCGGGTGTGGGATGCTGGGGCAGTGGGAGTGAGCGAGAGTGAGAGAATTCCACTCTTGTTTGCACCCCCTCCTTAAAGTACGTACTCTGACGAATTCCATTCGGCCTGCAAAAGCCATTCAGCTTCCTTTTCGTGTCTCACTTTTCCCTCTCCCCTCCCCGTCCCCGCCCACAAACCCATCCCCTTGCTTCCCTCCCTTTGCTTCCCTCCCCTTGCTTCCCTCACCCTCGCCCCGCAGACGGCCAACAGCAAGCCCTTC